>PNEQ01090267.1:0-16476 GCA_003012365.1 Medauroidea extradentata
GATAAGTTTCTTGACACGTTTCTCAACACATACAAGTTCCATTCGTTGCCGCTTTCTCTTGTTCTCCATCAATTTTCCGAACGTGGCGTTGTTCATCAACTTAAAAAAGTCCTTTTCAAATTCATTTGCAGCCATCTTGCGTTTCTCCGTATTCAAATCTATGTAAGGTTTCAGCCATGACATTTGGTTGAATTGCAGTGCTCGATGCACCTTCTTCAGCACCAACCCATGACTAATTGCCTGTTTCAAATTAACATAGAGAATAACCTAATTAGTTTTGCTGTGAAGGGTAGTCATGAGCTTGGTTTGTTTGGACCCGGGAGGGCGCTCGTTCACCGGCATGAATGGCAGGTCCTTGTGATCTTTGTGGAGTGATGATGGATATTCCAAATCTACCTCCAATATGTAGCCCACATCACTATCATCAGGCACAGACATGACATCCACATCAGTGCCTGACCATCTAAAGTTGGAATGTGGTAAGGGTAAAGACATGGCCCAGCCATACAAGTTGTTGGCATCTACATATTGGAGGTAGGCCGGTGACTTGCTGGAATCATGTGTGGCGGACAATTCCTTATTGTTGGCCACACAGTTTCTCTTGACACACTGAGCTACCCCTCCCAGGATACCAGCCTCGATAAACAGATGAATGTCGTAACCTATGATCAACTCGAGCTCCACTCTGGTGTTCTTGTGCATTGCGTCGAAGGAGAAACCAGGGGCACTGATGTAACACACACAGTCTAGACCATACGTCTTCAAACATAGCTCCCGGAAATTCTCAAAAACGTCGCACAGAAGTAGGACATCGGTCTTGAGATAGATGTTGCTGTATTCTCCTAGAGTCTCACAAATAAATTTCTTCCAGATGTTCTGGGCATGATGGTAATCACAGGCTGTGATGTTACTGCCGGTTAGACGGTTGTAGAAAGCCTCTTGAGGCGGTAGTTGTGACTCCTCGAGTTTCCCCCACGAATCGACATAGTCGTAGGGGAACACTCCCTTCCTCGTCATCAACTCGAGCTCATCTTGATTGAAGAATCTTGCAGTGTCCTTAAATTCTGAAGATGGCAGGTTTTGACGAGCGCTGCGAGGCTGGCAGACATAAATCTAAATGTATCAATGAATTGTAGTGTAAATTTGTCATCCAAACATTTACTAAGGGTTATTAATTTCTCCTCCGTGTGTCACGGGCATCATAACCTAACTGTTTGACGATGAAGTTTTCGTTGTACGTTAGGTTATGGAAAAGAACTGGCAATCTCTTGGGACGACAACGAAGCTTATTGCAGTTGTTGCAGGCTGGTCCAATGTAGTTTCCAGTCAGGTGATCATGATCGTGGACTTTGCGATTTTTTGCAGTGAGGGCTCCAGAGCAGTAGCAGCAGGTGGTGGCAAGAACGTAGACAGTCTTCTCAGCAGGTGTCAGTTGTCTCATCGGTTCAGACATGCTATAAATGTCTTTCACCTGATTACCAATCTTCACAATTTCTTCCATGAAATGTCGTGCAGCATTCTGTCCTTGATAAATAACAGGCTCTCTGTTCAGGCTTGAGGTTTTGGTTGCAGGTATTAAATTATCATCGATCTTGATGTATATTCCATAGCTGTATGGTTCGTGCTTCTGATAGTTGTATGTGGAGGAGGTCTCAGGGTTTGGCAGGCACGTCTGCACAGGCACCAGCATAGCCTCAAAGTCAGCATAGACGACTAATGGCACTTTATCGCTATTCTGATAGTTTGCAAACTTGAGCACAGGAGGTTTGCCATCCTTCTCTGGCTGGGGCATCTCTGCTCTCACTAGTGCATACTCTTTGCAATACCTCCTGTGCTCAGCCAATGTCTCTTCGCCTGTCAACCCAGTTACACGTGGAATAACATGGTACCATTTCAAACATCTCTTCCAAATGTAAACTTTCTCCTTATGTTATGTAATTTTAGGTCGTACCAGGCGGGAAAAGTTCTCGATATGTGTGTAGTGAGAATTCTTATCTTCTGTCATCATCAATAGTAGGTCGAAGTGTTGGTTGTATTCTTCTTTGGTGACTCTGATTGGAACCACCATTTCATCTTCGTCGAGAGCGTAGATGTTGACATTGACTCCCGCATTCTTCCTCTCGAACATGCAGATCTGTCTCAGGGGTGTGGGGAATTCCACACCATCAAAATTAAATTTTGACTTCAAGTCAATGTATCGGTTGTCGACTCTCTGACGATATTTTCCTTGCACGAATCTAGCCAATATCGCCCACATAAAACATTTGTTGTCCTCGTTCTGGGGGTTGATAATGGCATCTCTAGCCTTAATGTTAGCTGGAAGATCTATGTAGCTTGATGCTCTCAATGGTTCAAGTTTGTTGATTCTCAGCTGCAATCTTTTAACAGATGTAAGGGTCCAGCCACTTCCCTTTCCCTGGTAATCCTCCTCATCCTGGCATATTTTGGCGAAGCTAGCCTCCACTGCATCTTCTATATCGCTCATATTGTAGAGTGGTAAATATTTGGTCTGAAATGCCCGTTGATCGCTCTCTTCATCATGAGGCTCGGGCTTACCATATACACATTCCAAAAACAGGTTAAATTTAATTGCTCCTTGATCTTCGATTTCAGCCTCAAGGTAGCTGCAGATGTTTGTTGCCTCACTGGATGTATTTTCAGCTACATAAGTCTTCATTATGCCTTTGAAGGCAGTCTCAGCCATCACGAAACCAAACTCATTGGCTGCACCAGCCCCGACGACTAATTGTCTGCGGGAACTGCCACCAGCAGAAACCAGACGAGCAGGAATGGTACGACTGGAGGCACCAACACGCTGACACTTTGCTGGAGGTGGTGCAGGTCCATTGCATTTTGCACTGTGTGCTTTCAGCTTATCTGCCCTGGTGAATTGCCGATCACAATTTCTGCATTCCAGTGTCTTGCAGTTCGGGTTCATCCAGCAGCCGGTTGTCGTGACGTCTTGCAAAGTCACTGCGTGCAAATGAATTGTTGCAATACTTGCATCTTGAAGTTGCAGGCTGCTTCACTTCACCAGTGCAAACTTCTATATGCTTATCTAATTTATCAGCACGAGCAAATGACTTCCCGCACTTGTCACAAATATAATTAGGTTCCCTGAAGGGGTTAAGTTTGCAATTGGCTTCGTGGCATAAACCGTTACTGCGATCATTAAACACCCTATCACAAAATCCACACTGTAATATTGAAGGTGGCATTATACTCACCAGAGTTGAAGATGTAGAAGAAAGTGAAGAGATGGAAGAAGAAGAAGATTCAACGTTGAAAACCTTGCTGTTCATGGTTATGTTTTGAAAAAAACTAAATCACCTGTCAACAAGACAAAGCGAGAGAACTCAGACGATGTGTAGCCAACAAGCAACGAACAAAGACTGAGGATGATTCAGGTCGCGCAATGTCTCTTATAGCCTCGGTAGGAAGTGGTGACGAGCAAGTTCAGTCTCGTCAAGTTTCGTATCGTCACAGAGCACAGTCGTGGTGACCGAGGTGCTGCGACAACGAGTCATGTTTCGTGTCGTCATCCAGTCGTGTCGTCATCCAGGCTCGGCTCGCACGTGCGATGACACATCCGACAGGTTCGTGCGCGCAATCGGAGCTGGAGCCACAGGGTCGCGACTGCAGCTGCGCGAGTGTCGTCTTCCTCCTTCAGCCCCTCGCTACCTCGAACAGGAAATATGTTTCTCGCAGCTAAACTCTACTCGACACGAAAATTCTGCTACCGAAATACTTTTCGTCGATTACAAGTAGTAGTATGTTGTAGATTCTAGTACAAACTCACTTTAAAGACATTTACAAATAGTAGTATTTGATACACTCGTAACTTTTTTTTGGCCTATTACAAGTAGTGGTATGTTGTAGATTCTAGTACACAATCGTAATTTTTTACTTTCGAGGCATTTACAAATAGTAGTATTTCGTCGATTACAAGTAGTAGTAGTAGGTTGTAGATTCTAGTACACACTTGTAATTTTAATACTTTCGGGACAAAAAATTAGTAGTATTTGGTACACTCATAACTTTATGAGAATTCAGGGATTTATTTTGTTCACCATGCTAACATTTAAATAATATTCGTCATTGTACCAAATTTAAACTTATCCTACAAGCAGTATGAAATGACGACACTTTTATGCATCAGAAAAGTTAACCTTATTTTTGATTCGTTAAACCTTAATTTCTGTATGGTACATTGACATAAGTAGTCAATTTTGAACTGTTAAGCTATTAGTCTTAAACTTTTTTTTGTCTATATTGACATTTTTTTGTGACATTAAGGTACATCTAAAATGAAAAATATTTTTATTTTCACAAACCATTTTTATTTGACACAAAAAAAACATATATATAATTTCAGCTCTCCTGCTCAATCATACATTTTTCTTTTACAATGAGTCAAATACTTTTCCCAATATTGTGAAAGCTTGTATTACACAGTCAACAAAAGCAGCGGGATATTTTGCTGATCGGGCTGCATCTTCTGCCAAATCAGGTGGAGATGAACCACATTTTCTCTTCTTTGAAGGACCACCGTCAGATGTCTTGCATTTCTTCCGACTGGAGACGTCTTCTTGAGTGATGACTGCAGGAACTGTAGTATTGTGCAAATGGACTGTAGTGCAGTCTGGCGCATGCAGTGAAATCTTGTCACTGTGGTTGATTGCAAAGACAATCACGTCGGTCTCGGAGCAGGGCAGCTTTGTCTCTTCACGCATGTAAAAAACAGCACACTGTCTATATGTTGTAAAGTCTATAATCTGTTGACATAGCTCATTAGTTGCAGGTTCATGAGCCAACAAAATGTGATATACACCATCACATTCTTCACTGTACGTACACAATAATCCACGAGACCCGTAGGAATACGTTACTTTGCTTAGGCCAGGCACCACACTAACATAATGATTAGCTGGATGGAAGGTCTCCATGTTGATGTGCCGGCGGTCCACTGCAAACTGTAAGCTGTTCAGACCTCTCATGATGTAGACTGGTTGTGATGATGTCATGTCAGGATCTCTGCAAGTAGTGACAGGATGCGAGCGATGACGTCACAGAAGGCTTCCAGACATTTACATTTGCTGCGACAAATAATTTCTCCTTCCACAGTAGCACATTCAAGATCGGGTTCCTCCTCCTTCATGACTGAACACAAATTAAAGTTTTTATATCAGTTTATATAGTTTGTCAGAAAGATGTTGCCAAATACACTTCACACGTTAGCGGTGAGCACATTGTATTTCAAGTTGTCTTGCCTTGGTTCATGATGGTGGTATGAAGATCTCCGTTACAGTATTCCGTCCATCGAATTACTTCACCACCAGGTCGGCATAGCTCATAGCTGATACTCTGATCAAACCATTTTTGTTGCAGCTGTTCTTCATTTGCTTGAGTGATGAGCGAACTTGTTGATACAGGCAGTTTGGTATATGGGCATGGGTGATGGACGGCACATGTTTCAAAATTGCCAGGCACTGGAATTAATGACATATGATCTTCTTCATTACACAGTATCCAGTGTTCGATTCCATTACAAGCTTCCACTTGTTCGACGAGACCAGATGGTTTGTAACTTACTGTGCGTAGTCCATCTTCAACACGTACTGTCAGTGTAGGTGGTCTGAAACTCACTTTGTGGTAGCCGATGGTCACATCCCCATACTTGGCGCTGCTTGCTGGATTGAATAAGATAGACATGACAGGAGAGCTGTTGTCTTCACGGCTGCTGATGCACGACTGAACACTTCTTACTTGTCCAGCGAAAAGTTAATAATGCGAAGAGTCTTGCCATTCCCTATTGGCTTTGTTCCATCATACGCCACGTACACTGCCGGAGACTCATTGAGATTCTTCATTTCATCCTCGCTGATGAGCTGCACGAACCTCTTTGGAAGTGAATTTTGAATTCTTCATTTAATATGCAGGTGATGCTCTTTCCATAAGTTGTGTTGACTAGCTGGAAATTGGTTGTGTGGTACTTCTTGCCGACTTCCACATCCTGGAGCTTCTTCTTTTGCAAGCCCTGGTTCAACTTCTCGAAGAGTGCAAGCAGCCCCTCTCTTTATAAGGCCGGAGCTTTGACATCATGCGCCTCGAAACACCAGTTTCGTATCGCCAACACATTCTGGTGAGGGCAGGTCCAGCCCTGATTGCATGCGTCGCAGGAGTGGGCAGTCTTCAACATTTGCAGAGATGGACATCCATACATAGTTTGAACATCGATAATTTTTACATTTTCATTGCAGTAAATGCTCACCCAGCGCTTCTGTTCTGGACCAGCAACAAACACAATGTCATCATTCAGTATTTCACCGAGCACATTATTAATTTCTTCATAATCTTCGTCTCCATCTTCCCAGTGCAGGCAGTGGAAATATTTTGTAAGCCATCTGTTTGTCCTTTTGATTCTTATGTCGAGCATGTAGCGTGAAAACGGAGGTCTGAATTTGCAGCATTTGGTACTGCCGTCATAGTAGGCGATGCAAATTTCCTTAACGATGAACCCCAGTGGAGATGTGAAGCCCTGTACATTTGCGAACATGTCGCTAGCAAAGCAAGAACTGAACTGAGCTTATGTCAGTATTTTTACCACTTTATCTCGTGCGTTGTACGTTGCCAGGAGGTCGTGAATTATGAGAGCGTAGGCTTGCGTGTTGGCCGGTATGTTCTCTGCAGCAGTCATTTCAATTCGACAGTCTATTACACCTGTGTTTATGCGATCGTCTTGTTTGCTCACGTCAAACACTAGAAGTGGTGCACTGTTCATAAAATCATCTGGTTCGAGTGTGGTCCATGCTTCATGTCCATAATATGATTGTTGGAAATCTGCAAACATTTGATATGCCAGCATGAATGAACCACTAGTGAAATTTGTGTTTAGGTCGACATATGGAAAACTTTCAGAGTTCAAAAACACTTTCGCATTCTTTAACTTGATGTGATCAAACTGTGAGCAGTCTGCACTTATTGCATTCTGTCTTCCTGTCTGGAATGCAAGAATTATGTATTGTGGTTTTTCAGTTGCAAAACTTGATTTCACATTCCAGTTTACATTTTGAGATTGCGTAAGGCTCGGGTAGGTTTCCAAAATCCAAGAGCGAAAAGCAACGTCGATATTCTTTCCTTTCTCGACAAACTTTAGCAGTTTGATTCTCTCTTCCATTTTGATCTGGACGTGTGGTAGCAGCCACTCTATCGATTGCAACGAGAGTGTCACTGCCTCTGGATTTTCTGCAGTGTCCAGCAAAGCATTAGTTTGCGTGTTGGCTAAAAGTATGACCAACTCTTGTTTCGAATTGACAATTATATGCTTGTAGTCTTCGGTGAATCCCAGCAATGAGAAAAAGCGTACACATATTTCAAATCTACCGCCTTCATACACAGGCACTTTATAATCAGGTTCGATTCCCCATCCAGCCATTTTAGCTGCGGGTAGTTGGTTGTGTGTCAGAGACAAATAGTTCTTCATGGTTGTTGTAATACCCAAGTCTCTCGTTTGGTCGACCTCGACTCCATTCAGTTCATATGATATTTTGTTAATCATGTGAAGCACTCCATTTCGAATTATTTTGCTTGTTGCAGGTATGATATTTCCAGCCTTTGTTAATGTGCCCCTGAATCTCAAGTACGAATTGCATGGCAGCGTATATATGTCCTGATTTTGCACCGGTATTCGAACCTCGGACGACAGCATATATGGTCCTGGTAGATATGGTGAATATGCGTGAAACTCAGTTCTTGTGATGGAATCCTCATAACTTACGGGCTCGGCTACGTTTAGTATTTCTGCTTCCATTCTTGCAAACTTTAAAGCCTAGTCTCTTCAAGAACACAATATCTTTATGTGTTAACACACTGGTGGCTTGTGTCGTACTGACCTTTGGCTTGGTGCCAGCACTTGCTTTTATATTGTTTCTAAAGCATAGACCCATATTTCCTGAGATGCAGATGCAATGTTATTTCTTCTTCTCTGAAATTGATAAGTTTATCTTCTTGATCGACAATGCGAACGATAATTTCCTGCACCTTCTTCACTACGATCGGTGCGTAAATAAGAGATTTTGGAACTTCGACCAGCTTGAAACCCGGTGTAACTGCCGCTGCAAACACGTGAAGTGTGTTGTTTGGTTTACCATTAAGATATGAGCCTGTAACCAGATTGCAGTTCACTCTTATGACATTCACTGGCAAAATATTTACCGGCAGTGATGACTGGTGCAATCTACCGCTCTTATACATCCTGTGTTCGAAACCTAGCATCGATGCAAGTGTATCATTCTCGGTAAAATCTATATCTTAGCTGCATATGATCTTACTTTTCAATGTGTTTGAGTTTCCGTGCAGGGCAAATTGCACATCAGGGGCTAATGCCCGCTTGAGGTAAGCTGCAATGTCATCTGTTTCATATGATCCGGTGGGTAGATTTACCTCTCTTACATCACTATTTTGCACGTAGCGAAACTTGCAGTTTGAACTGTCCATGTTCAGTACAGAGAAATAAGTTTGGAAATCTATTAGTGCAACAGACCACGAGCCTTCCAAATCCAGTGCTGGGAAATGCACGGAGCGCAGTTCCGAGCTCTTGCCCGTCAAGATCAAAGTTACAGACATGACTAATGCAGTGGAATTAAAAATGTTCTAATTTATAAATCACTCGCTTAGAAGCAAAGACACAGGTGAACACAATTCCACTGACTAGGTGACTGTTCATTAAAGTAATTGTAGCTCAGTTTTGCATTGTGAAAATATTTACACACTTCCATTGGTGGCCGAAGGTTTCCAAAACTATCGTAGTACTCGACAATGTTTCCGGATTTCCGATAAGCTACCCAGTGTGTACCAGGTTCTGTGCTATTGTCCAAATTTATGATTGTACATTCATTATGTCTTGATTGTAATGGCATTTATCTCTCATGAATACATGGTATTTGTAGACTTTTAGCACACTTTTTCAGATCCAAACTTGTAAGAGTTGGATTAGGTAACCTGCTTAAGATCGCTTCTTTCCTTTCCTTTTTTTTCGGCAGCCACCTCCTGTAGGGTATGGTCTTAGGTAAAGTCCTTTGCTGTTTTTTGATCCAAGTGCAATAGCTTCCATTTGTTTGTTGTGGCGTTGAAGTTCTTGTAACTGCTTGCCTTGGTTTTTCGATGTATTCACTACTCGAGTTACGCCACTGACTCCGCCAATTAGACCTCCAAGCGCTGCCAAGCCAGGCAGGAGAAATGGTAAGAAACCTCCTTGTTTCTTGGTTGCTTTCCTTCGAGTCTTCTTTTTCTTCTGGTTGAACTGCATGCCCATTCCACGCTTGACTTTAGTCTTCATGATCTTTGATTCACCCCAAGCAGCTATTCGCTCACCAAATTTTGATCCTTTAGATTTGGCAATCTTCTTTGCTTTGTCTGCAAGATTAGTGTCGGCAGCATGCCTGTCTTCCAATTTGTTGCTTGTAGAGTAGGCTATATCGTGTTCCTTACACACCTCGTCCAATTCGTTGACTCCAACGTCACCGTGTGCCAATCGTTTAGCAAGCTTAGTTCCAGGACCACAAAATCTGTATCCTGGGATATGTGCTTCGAATGGTAGGTTATTTATAAGCGTGTTCACAAGACCACTACCACTTTTGATCTTACTCCTACGAGGCATCGCACAACACTGATTAGCGAATCTATAAGTACCTCTGTTTTATAGGTTTCATCATCAGTAACATAGAGATCATCAAGCAAGATGTTTGTCTGCCGATACGCATTACTGTCGAAGATGAAGCTACATCTTACGAATCAAGGCATGGAACTCTGCTTCCAAATACTGTGTGTTGCATCATAACAGGTCCTTAAAACTGTGGAAAAACAAGTGTGCTTCTGAGCTTGCTGGAGGAACCAAGTGGTCTTAGGTTCGAGAATGTTTATCTGTACTCGAAATCGCTACAACAGCCCAAGTACATGCGACTAGCGAAAATTCTACATGAAGTAGAAAGTCTAAAGTATTTTCCATTCAGCGACAATGAATCAGTTGTGTCTCCTGGCGAAGCACTACTGAATTCTGTGTTTGTATTCGACGATGTAGCCTGCGAGAAACAATCTTGCATTCAGGAATATTTTTGCATGGGAAGACATGTGGCAGTAGATTCTATCTATCTCATCTGCTTATAATCTACCTCCAGTCATTGTTTTAGATGGGAAGAATAAACCAAACTCCAGACCACCTCCTAAAAAGACTATATAAGCCAAGAACAAAAACGATTATGCATGCAGTACAATGTCTGACGTCGTCGGCGACTTGCAATCTGTGATAAAAACATTCGTGTAAAGTATCTGATTGCCAAACGTGCCAGAATAGAATGTGATATGGCTAATGAGGAAGCCTTCAAGTCAATCATCGAGAGACTCGACAGATAGCAACCTACCACTATCACTTGCAGTGGCGAAGACCGAATCTGGAATCGAACCTAAGAAGCAACTAGTTGAAGATGAAAATGATTTGCCACTGTCTTTGTGGAAACAGTCGAATGGCTCAACTACAATGAACAATTATTTAGCTTCATATAAACGGACATTTAATGATAGGACATATGGTGTGTACAGACAAAAAAAAGTGGTATCTGGGTAACAAACAATTTTTTTTCCTACCCAATGATGGTATACAAGTGGAAAATGTAGTGATACAGCCAGCTGCAGGACTTGCTCAACTGCTGTTTGAAAAGAACCCTACCAAATATTCATGCAGTGCTTTGAAACAGTACAAGCGGTTGCTGAAACTTACCAGTGCTCACTAGAAGAATAACGACCCTGCCAACAATGAATATAAGGATGAGACACATTCTAAATTTGACATTATTGCACAGTTGTTTCCCAGCGCTGTAGGTTCTGGTCTCGATCTATGCAAGAAGAGAGAAGATGGACGACAACTGGAATATGTTTACTGGAATGATGTCAATGAAATTGTCGACAGATTGGGATTGCTAATTGCATCTCAACAGGCGGGAAATAATTCCCATGTGAATGAAATATCTAGCATCATCGAAGAATTACATGAAGACGGTTACATAGAATGAGCCGTGCTGATATTGCTGGCGAGCTGCACAAGTCTGCAAGGAGAAATTATCCACGGCGTAAAGTACTGGTGTTTGGTTTGAAGGACCTGTATCAAGCAGACTTGCTTGAAATGATTCCTTATGCTCGCGAGAATAAAGGTTTCAAATACCTGCTGACTGTAATCGACTGCTACAGCAAATTCGCATGGGCTCTACTTGTCAAAACTAAAAATGCGGAGGATGTAACAAATGCTATGAACAGTGTTTTGCAAGAGGGGGGTGCATCCAAGAACCTACATACAGACCTCGGAAGAGAAATCTACAATCCTGCAATTTCGAACCTTGATGTCAAAACATAAAATAAATCACTACACTACACATAGTGGTATGAAGGCTAGCATTTTGGAGAGATTCAACCGCACCTTGAAAAATGAAATGTGGAATAAATTTTCGTCACAAGGAAGTTATAAGTGACTGGGTATACTGGACAAGCTTGTGTCGAATTACAACCGCAGAGTACATCGGACCACGAAAATGAGACCAGTGGATGTCAAGGATAATTCATTGCTTCAATATGTCTACAGAGATGAGAAGAAACTGGATGTGCATAAACCAAAGCCTAGAGTTGGAGACTACGTTCTGATATCAAAGCAAAAAGGACCATTTGCTAAAGGTTACACACCAAACTGGAGCACTGAAATATACAAGATCATCAAGATTCGTCACTACGAACCAAGGACTTATTTTCTCGAGGACATGGATGGCAGACCTATCCGAGGAGAATTCTACACAGAAGAAATTCAAGTTTCAAAGTTTCCAAACACGTATTTGATCGAGAAGGTTTTGCAGCGCAAAGGTAACAAAATGCTGGTGCATTGGCTTGGGTTCGATGCCTCGCATGATAGTTGGATATCAAAATCTAGCATTACAGACTAGTGATTGAATAAATATTCTCGTCTTGTAAGCAAGGCTGGTCCCTAGTGTATGGTTACTCAGCGCAGTACGTGTATAAACCTGCACAGCCAGCCCTGTGACGTGGGTTGTTTGTCGCAACCTCCACAGCACATGACATCAGCCCCTGATGGTCACCCAGGCCCTGTGCTCGCCACGACCTGCACAGTGTATGTGCGCCAGGTAGGCACCACGTAACTCGGTCTGCGCACCAGGGCAGACCCAGCCTTCAGATTATCCTGGGATGTCGAGCGGGTCGGTCACGTTCTGTGCCACTATGCAAGAAGACGACAACCAGCTGACGCCCCGAGACAGGTCTCCTCTGTGGCGAGAACATCAGAGAAGGTGGATTTCTCCACCACCAGCACAGAGATATGAGCATAGGCATTGTCCATCACCTATTCTGGAGGAAGATGAAACCTTGTGGACGCCGCCTACAGCTCCGTCGCCTACACCGTCCACGATCCAGGTCTGGCCTCAAGCCGTCGAACGTGTACTCACACCGGTGGCCTGGAGTGAGTATTCGCCAATATCACCAGCGTCGTCAACTGAACGTCTGGACGAGGTGGACGATTGTGATGAGGAAATAACATTGAGGGATGTCCACGGCGAAGTTCGCCTTCATCGAGAAGAGGCTGCTGCAGCACATCATACAGCTCATAGACTACGCGAAGTTAACTTTAATATTCTTCTGGAGGAGATCCATAGTCTAAGGAATGAAGTCAGACATCTGCGAGACTGTAAACATCGGAAATAAGATCGTTTTCCTTGTGTGTGTATATATATTTCCTTTACTTTAATAAATAAGTTCCAAATGTGTACTCCTGTGTGTTTGTGAAACATTATTTCATATGCCTGTCATAACTTTTCTTAAATAGCATCAGATGCAACAGTTCATGTACACGCAATCAATATTTACATAGCATACTATTACAAGGTTAAAAAACTTAAATAATTATGAATATCATAGCTCTACCTTGCGCTCTCGCAATCTCCATGTACATGCAATCAATATTTACATAGCATACTATTACAAGGTTTAAAAAAACTGAAATAGTTATGAATGTCATAGCTCTGTCTTGGACTCTCGCAATTTGTAGTATCTCAGTGCTTGCCTACCAACCCATGGGTCGGCAGAGGTGACTGACTCTACAGAGCATGGGGAGGATGCCAGGGTGGAGGGACTGGTCTGGGGACCGCCACTGTAGCAGAGAGAGGAATATGCTGTGCGCCAGATAGAGCATGAGTATAAAATTCTAGAGCAGGGTGATTGGTCTAGGGAGCCAAGGAATGACAGAGTAAAAAATTCTAGAACGACAAATGGATGGGTGTTGGTTTGGGGAGTCAACAGGCCATGGCCGATTCTTCGGGAGAGATGGAATGACAGAGCATGAGCCATGGCTGGCCATGGTCGATTCATCAGACTAGAGCAGGGGAGATTGGAATGGGGACCAGATGGAATGACAGAGCATGAGTCATGGCTGGCCATGGTCGATTCATCAGACCTTCGCAGGGGGGAGGGGGTTAGGGAGCCAGAACAGGGGGGATTGGAATGGGGACCAGATGGAATGACAGAGCAAGAGAAGAGGGCGAGATGGAATGACAGAGCAGAAGGAAGGGTGAGCCAGAGCAGGGGTGGGGACCCATGGAATGACAGAGTAGAAAATTCTAGAAAAAGTGATGCAATCCAAGATGGCGACCGGAAGTAGATGACGACCGGAAGTGATGCAATCCAAGATGGCGACTGCAAAGGTCAAGCCCTTCAAAATGGCGGCCTGGTGACGTCATCCAAAATGGAAGCCAGGTGACATCATCCAAGATGGCCGCCGTAAAAGTCCCCCAGTTCCCCTCCCCCCCCTGCGCTCGGAACCCCATTTCCTATCTATTGACAGGAAATTCCTACTTTTTAATACTATGTAGCTGGCCCCTGTAGCGAAGTTAGTTAGGTGACAGCCTACCATGCGAGAGGTCCTGGGTCTGAATCCTGGTTTTGGCATGGTTGTTGTGCTGTCCTTTCACCTCACTCCAACCGCATCGGCTCTTTAAGACCTTGTTGTTAAAAGGCCATAAAAAGCCTCTAACCTCACCACCTCGATACTAGTAAGAAATTGTATCATAATAATCAATGGTAACTGTGGACACCTTCAGTGGACAAAGTGCTGCTTGCTGCTACTGCAAGCAGCCATGTGGGTTCAATCATTAAATAAGGATTACAAAAGTGACATTACGAAGATGCAATCACACTTTTCTTCAGGGTGTGTTTCACTTATTTGGGGGCTGTATTTCAGTTGGGTTACTTTGCGGTTACTCTATCACACTTTTACTTTATTTAGGTAATGTGAATAGAAGTTTTCATTGCTATTCAACACCAAAACAAAATATATGTTATTGCTATTCAACACCAAAACAAATGTTTAGGTATAGATGTGAGTTATATGTGTGTTACAAGTAATGTTGGATAAGGTAGCGAGACCATTTTGGAGAAAAGTAAGGATTAATGTGTGTAGATGTAAATATAATATTAAAATTAATTTTTATATGGTAAAGTAAAGGTGATAACTAAGCATAATGAAATAAGATAGGTTGACAATGGTTCGGGGAAATAAACTGTGCAATAATAAGTAAGTTTTGCTGCCACAACTGAAGAACAAATGTATTCTTAACTGAAGAACAAATGTATTCTTAATGTGTGTTGTGTGACATATACCATAAGAAACGTAGCCCATCTTTATTATATTTGAAAGGTGAAAATGTGTAAACTGTAGCTTGTACATGTAATGGATTATTTTTAACTGGTATTATAAAATAAAAGAAGACTGGATGTGTTTTATTTTATTATTTGGGACCAGTTTCTTAAAAATTTAACAGTAAAATAAAACAATTTTACTATTTTTATTTTTTACTTTGAGATAGGTAAGAAAGTTTTTTTATACACATTTGGTAAGTTTTTGGGGTGAAGTATAAATACTGGAATCGTGAACTAAAAAAGCTGACTGGTTTATTTTATTATTCGATACCAGAAGGCTTGGTTATATGGGCATTCAGTAGCAAAATAAAACCCATTCACTCTTTACTTATTTGCCACACCAAAAAGTGGGGTAATACATTACATCAGAATTTGTAGATGTAGAAAACTTTGTTCGTATTTTGTTGTAATGGTATCTGTAAATAAAAAAGGGCTCAAGAGCTTTATTATACCATCTATTACCAATTACTTGGTATTGGATTGTAAAATGAAATGCATCTGCTGTTATTACCACACGATACCAAGGTAAAAAATTCAGTTTTTCAGTGTCCAACCCCCAAAGCCCCCCCCCCACCCCCACATTCCCATGGATGCCCGATTGTGGGTTGAATGGGAGAAGATTAGAGAATGTTGTGAAGAGTAGTATTACAGATGCCATATTAGTTTTGTTATTACGTATTTGTTTTGGTATAGGTAGTAATAAAATTCTTTAATAGACCGGTATGCACATGCAGTAATATTTCTGAGCTTCTGTGTGATATTACTCAAGTTCACGCACCTTCAAATACAGTAGACCCTAAATTAAAACACGTTAGTGGACTGAACTGACCAAAGGTTGGTGCACCGCATTTCGTTACAAACTATAATATACATCACAAGTCTCCAATTCTACATAGAAAAGTGGACGTTATTTATATTCTTGTAACCCCCCCCCCCCCCACCCATGAACAATCAGGCAATCAGAGTGCTGGTAAGCATAACCCAATGAAATTGTTACATTGTGTCACTTCAATACTAGTGTTAGTTGTATATTCTCTGGTTCAGTAAAATGGACTGAACAGGAAGACGAAAGTAGGGTGATAGCTTAATATCAGTGAGTCCTACATCAAACCTAACGTTGGGTTAGATTACCTAACTTAACCTAACTTAATTTAACCCAACCTTATCTAACCTAACTACCTAACCTACCCAAAAAAAGCTTTTATTTACATAGGACTACCTAATACATCACTAGAAACAGTTTTCATGAATAAACAATATGTCTAAAATCAATAGTTTGACCCGTACTCGATGAGTAGTAATATTTACCGCCTAATTAATGTAGGCTATCTTGAACCGACTTAAATGCAAAGGTTATTTTATGACAAAATAGTCTAGATACGTTTTTGCACGTCAGATTAAGTGTTAACTAAATTACATCTCCAAATTGAAAAGCTCTGTATTGCATAAGGCAATGAAATGTACTGTAAATTGTAGGGTAAAAACATGTTACTAACAATACATTATTTAATTCTTTGTCTTTAATTATGCGACGGTAATAGTATTGTTACAAGTTTGAGAGCACAAACTTTATATGTGGGCAATTCCCATGAGTTCTTTGGGATAGAGGTCTTATAATTACAAATAAAAGAGTTAAATTAAGTACTGGATTTAATAGCTCACAAAGCTACGAAATACACAAAACAGTAATCAACTAGAACTCTCACAACACAATTAGTTATGCACACAATTACT
>PNEQ01090281.1:0-12878 GCA_003012365.1 Medauroidea extradentata
TGACACCCGTCAATTTACGGCTTTAACTTCGCCTTCTCGTCCCCCCTTCCCCTCGCCATCCCTCAACTGACCACTGACCTTTCTTTCACGGTTTTTTTTTTCTTTCTATTTTCCGTGTATACTACGCACCCCTGAATTTTTATCAGTTGTTTTGGAATAAAAGTGCGTGCTGTACACAAGTAAATACGGTATATAATTCAAAATATAAATTACCAAAGAAAATTAAAAAATTAAAAAAAAAATTACTCTGAAACATCATTTAAGGGAGATGTGACTGTCAAATTGTCACAGTGCAACCTGTACTATGCGTACACATTAAAATTTACAAAACAATATATTTTGTTTAGATAAACATAATTTCAAACCGTCAAATTATAATTACTTTTCATATACTTCCAACATTCTTTTTGAATAAATCATTCTATCATCATGTTTAATCAAGCCAGCAATTGGCAAAATTTCTATGACATTGACATCTGGACAAAAGATACATCAGTTTATAAAATTTACAGAAAATTGACCCCAATCCTTAAACTTGACTAGGACAAACGTGCCTTGTTTCAAATGTTCTGCCTTGAAATTTAACATGTCTTCCATTTCTTCTTCAAAGTTAGCAACTACACTCATGCTGATGAAATACTATCAGTGTTGTCAGAAGCACTCTCTTTCCTATGTTCAGAGGTTAATGGCTTTTTATTTTTTTTTTAGTTCCAACTTCTTTACGATCTTCCTCTTTTCAGATGCTCAAGTTGCAACTTGCTCAGGAGTGTCAGTTAAAATTACCGGCAAGCCTCGCTACTACGACAAGCCATGGTTTCCGATAAACTTGTCGTAGTTGCGATGTTGTCTATGTTGCCGACTTATCCGATTTCAACCCCTCAAAATAATTTTTTTTGTTGAAGTGCATTTTTTTTGTCTAAGTTTGTGTTAAACTGTCACCAGGGTAAAAGTCAGTTTTCAAGAAAGTAAAAATTATTTCATTTGAAGGGCATAATTTTTCTGAAAAAAAAAAAAAAAAAAATTGATACCAAACAGCGAGTGCATGCAGTGAGTGCTGTATTGTGGCGTGTATAGGCCGTGTTGTGTAACAGTGTGCATGCCTAGATCCTTCCTCATGACCTACGTGGCGGCGGCGGATGAACATTGGAGATCTAGGTACACACTGACCGGTCAAAACAACACGGCGCCGAACAGCACGAAAACTGAGCTGGAGATAGTGTTTCGCTGTTCCGTCAGAATGTGCTACTGTAATATCCTGCAAGTTATTCTAGTGCAGTTCGTCATACTTTAGTGTGCACCATAAGTAGAAATGTATTGCTGATATGTGAACACAACTCGCCGACACAAAAAGACATATTTGAGGGGAATGTCACGTTACTTTTAGTGTAATATATTATGTAGTATGATGTTATGTAATATGTTATGTGATGTGTACTCCAGCTATGCTTAACCTAGTTACTGCCGTGACATAACGTAAACGTGATTTTGGTTTAATTTTAATTTCGAAAGTCAGGTGGGGTACTGAACAGGGGGGAGGGGAAACACCAGTTAAATCTTACCGTCGAAGTTCTTGACGGAGTTCCCAGGCGTCCCTGAAATTGCCTCATGCAAACCCCTACGATAACTGCTACACTAAATCTACTGAAATGATACACAGCCTGAATGAATAAATTAAAATTTATACTGCCGTAAAGTAGAGTCAATATAATTTGAAACTTGTAGAAAGGCACAGCTAGGATTCACCTAGAAATAAAAATTAATAGGCTTGGCTGACTAATACTACATAGAGAAACTAAAATAATGCAGTTGCAGTAGAAAAAGACCCATTCACATTACTAGTGTTGTAACAGAAAATATGTTACGTCGGGCAAATAGCATTTCAGATAGTTCACAACCAAATAAATATTACAGTTCATTTTTGCCTCGACTAATTAAGTGGTAGAGCATTATTTAGAGAAACCTGACAAACAGTTAAATGGGTGAAAACTTTCCTGAGGACTGGAAATATAAACCACGTAGAACAAAATACTCGCAGCATGCTAGTAGAAAACCCTAATGGCGTCTCTGGTCGCGCTAGGTTCAGGCCATGTAAAATTAAGATGGCGAGACTTATCTGCCGGCTTCTTTGCGATGAGCGTCATCCCGAGGTTCTCGAAGTTCTAGTAGTTAGTCACGTTCCACTCTTAACTAGCTAATCCAAGTCTCATTACTCAAAAACCTGCTGAAAAGCACATTCTCATGCCGCCTAACCATCGGTACAACCATAGACATAGGAAAACTCCCCTCTCTATGTTTTGAGGAAGTAAATAATACTGCACTGCAAACTGAAGCTAACATATTAAATAGAAGAATCCATTAAACAAAAGTAAACCTCTGAGTCAGCCATTACATTAAGCCCAATATTAAAGAAAAACGCGCCCAAACATTAATAAATAATTATTACCTCGAAATAACCATAACAGCTAATTAACCATTAAAAGTAATAAATAAAATAAAACTTGGGGGTTGAAATTGGCACATGTTACAGTAGTAATTATTTTGACAAATGTAGTATACTTTTCTTTATTGTCCGTGCTCTCGTGATAATTCCATTGCTGACGTAGTACAAAGGTTTCAACGTGTTATAGCTCAGTGTGTTGCAGTTATCTTCAAATGTTTACAGTGAATAAACCAGAGCAACCATCCAAAGTACTTTTTTGGTAAGAAACTTTGGTAAAAAAGAAAAATTACTTAGCCAAATTTTAAGACAATGACTTGTTTTGTTCTATATTGTTGGATACGTGTTCCCTTTCACACTGTGGCACGCTGCAAGTATTTTGTGCGCTTTTTGAATAACGAGTTGGCCTAGTCAAAACTGCTTCATTTTCACTGCAGTTTTTTACTTCCTGATGTGCCCATTTGGCAGGTGGGGCATACTTTTAGCCCTTCGCTCCGTCATTCCATCCATCCAATGAGCGTTAACCCCGCTGGCTTGTTAAAAAACAGCTAGAGAAAACATTGCTTGCTGTGTTGTTTCAGATTATTTTTTTATTAACTTTGCTTTTTCACACTCAAATTCTGAAATGTGTTTGTCAGTGTTTGATTTTAGTGCCTGTTCGCCTACCTGAGACAAGTATAAATCAGCGTGGACAGGTGAATTTAATTTTCTACTTGTGTTGGACATGTGCGATTGCCAGCAACAATGAGCTATGCCATCATGGTAGTTACCTTATTTTCGCACGCTAGTCTTGAACAGTGTTTAGCGGCGGCACGAAGCTCGAAGCCAATTGGGAAAGGAGAATTGGACGTTATTAAAAACTACAAATTTTTTTAATTTTTAAAAGTAGTGGTGTTTTAAAAATTTGGGCAAGTTGGAAGTGTTATGGGCTGGCTTGAAGAAATGAGAACTTGTCAGTCAAACAAGTGGTAAAAATCCTAAAATCGGACTCCTGGTATTCGTTGTTAGTAAACTAAAAGATAAAAACATGTAAGTAACGGCCGACTGTGTGAGTGCGATAGTTGGCGACACGCAGACCAGCAGACGTACTGAAACAGGAGAGAGCAATGTGTCCTCCCATTCACTGTCCTTGCTGCTTATCTCATTAAGCTCAAGGTCAAAGAAGTCAGGTCTTAGTTGTAGCAAGCTAAGCTGAGATAAACATGAGTAGTGTGTGTGAGCAAACGGGAGAAGATATCGGGGTAGATATCAAGAGTAACTACTCATGCAAAAATTAACAAAAAAACTGCAGAAATGTACTAATTACGATTTATTACGATGAGTAATAACAGTAATTAATAGTCACGATTAATAATAATGCTTACTTTCTACCAATTCGATAGTGGGGAGGGTTATGAAGATCAGGGAAATTGTGGTGTAAAAATACGTAAAAAGCATGATATTTATTACATTAAATACCCTAATTACGATTGATTTTACGTAAATATAACCAGAAAAAGCATGCACGACTACTGGAAAAGCCGACTTTCTAAAGACTCGATAGTGAGGAGGGCTATGAATATCAGGTAAATTGTGGGGTAAAAATTCGTAAAAAGCAAGATATTTATTACTTTAAATACCTTAATTACGATTGATTTTACCTAAATATAACAAGAAAAAGCATGCACGACTACTGGAAAAGCCGACTTTCTAAAGACGTGATAGTGGGGAGGGCTATGAATATCAGGGAAATTGTGGGGTAAAAATACCTAAAAAGCATGATATTAATTACATTAAATGCCCTAATTACGATTGATTTTACGTAAATATAACAAGAAAAGACATGCACGACTACTGGATAAGCCGACTTTCTAAAGACGCGATAGTGGGGAGGGCTATGAACATCAGGGAAATTGTGGGGTAAAAATACGTAAAAATCAAGATATTAATTACATTAAATACCCTAATTACGATTGATTTTACCTAAATATAACAAGAAAAAACATGAACGACTACTGGAAAAGCAGACTTTCTGAAGACGCGATAGTAGGGAGGGCTATGAATATCAGGGAAATTGTGGGGTAAAAATACGTAAAAAGCATGATATTACATTAAATGCCCTAATTACGATTGATTTTACGTAAATATAGCAAGAAAAAACATGCACGACTACTGGAAAAGCTGACTTTCTAAAGACGCGATAGTGGGGAGGGCTAGAATATCAGGGAAATTGTGGGGTTAAGATATGTAAAAAGCGTGATATTTATTACATTAAATGTCTTAATTACGATTGATTTTACGTAAATGAAAAAACATGCGTTATTACTGTATAAGCCGACTTTCTACCGACGCGGTAGTGGGGAGGGCTATGAATATTAGGGAAATTGTGGGGTTAATACACGTACAATAACCGTAATAAATAGGCAAAATGTACTATTTACAATTAATTTCAGTTAAATATAACCAATATAAATAGCTGCCTGCAATAAATACACGTGCATTACATTATAGGTATAGTGGTAAAGGAATGTACACATCTTGGAAATTGTTTAAAAGTACCAAAATATTACGAATAAAAATAAAGATAGTTTATGCACAATAACACACACAGTAAACTCATTGTACCACCAATTTAAGGCACCAAAAATAGTTACTGAAGTAAATTCGTATTTTTAGCATATTGCATTAATGCACTACTACATACACATTAAATTCCCATTGTAGGTCTATGCATGTTGAACCAATGTTACACGTCTTTAATGCCCATTATAAAACGTATTTAATGTGTTCAATTTGCAATAGATGCCGGACAAATTATATATGTAACATACACTGAACAAGATACAGTAGTGTAGTAAAAGATTAGTACTTACTGTACTCAATCAAGGATACAAATTCTTCGCCACAAACAGTAAATTATGCATTGGTTTCTCTTTCGACGCGGTACCTTGGTCAATAAATCTCCACACACGTTGTATGCAAAAAGTATTTGTTGCTGTGTCTCAGTTAGCAAAATTGAACTAATACACACTATCCACGAGAGTTACATATTGTAAAACGTCCATAAAACACACACTACATACACTACTATTACGCCGCGAAGCATTCTTACTTGTAACAGTCATTTGTACTACAAACTGTCAGATTTTCCCTGAATACGCACAGCTACTGTCGCTAAAAAACGTGTTATAAGTGTGATGGTTTTTCTGCAACTGAATTTGCTGTCTAAAGAACAGTTGCGCAACGCATTAGCGCTAGTTTCAATTAATTACGCTAGGAGCACTAGTTCCACATAAACACGCATCATGGCGAAGATGTAAAACACGGGAGTTAAGATTTACAATTTGGACGAAAAACAGAAAATTTCAAAGTAAGTAAACTACAATTTTCTTTACGTACGACTCATTTTCATTACTGTAGAAACATTTTTCACTAAGAAACTTTACCTGTAAAAGCAATAGTTTAGTCCCTACGCGATGAGTAGTTACTCTTGATATTTACTGATATGGGAAAGTGACCGTCATCTATTGGCTTCACAGAACAGCCTTGTTTTGGTGTTAATGCACATAGCCAACCTCACCAGGTGCAAGACATACCCCATCAGTCTATTATAGCAGTAGTTTTTGGAATGTTTTCATAGTTTTTTTTATAGCTGCTGCTTAATGATTTATTGTAACCACGTATATAAATACTGAATTTTAGTTAATTTATTTTAAAATTAAGTTTAAAATATAAAATTTTATTTCTTTAAATTTAAAAATTTTATTTCTTTAAATTTAAAAATTTTATTTCTTTAAATTTTAAAATTTTATTTCTTTAAATTTTAAAATTTTATTTTTTTTTAATTTATTTAAATTTTGTTTATTTGTTTTTTATGGGGTTTGAGAATACTGTCATAGTTTCGTTGTTGTCGTAACCGATGTCGTAGTTGTGGGACTTGACTGTATTTCTCTTCTTGACTTTCGAAAATTTTGTAATTTTTTTGGGCCGGGGTTTAAGTTGTTCTGAAGTAATAGTCTGCTTTGTAGGTTCTCTTTTTGGCAAATCAGGTGAACTAGGTTGAAAGTTGGTACTCGCACATGAGTCAGATGCAACAGTAGCTTCACTAAGAGACATGTGATGAGATTCCTTTGAAATATTATCGTTGAATCTGTTGTAGGCCTAGTTTGTGGATGGTTGGTCACTGAGGAACACAGTCATCAGTAAATATGTCCACATTAAACGGATTCATTCCACATTTAGAAAACCACGCCTGGAAGTTTTTTGGTGTGAATATCAGAGCAAGTGCTTGGCCAACAAGCTGGGCAACATAATATCGCATACAGTTTAGCCAGGGTTAGATGTCATCCATGAATCAAGGGCACAATTTGTAGCGTTGCAGGACAAGGGGTTTTATTTTATTTGGTGAATTAATGTCTTATGTCATCATACTTTTCTAATATGTTTAAATTTGTAAAATTATTTTCAGTGGTCTCTGTTTCGGAAAGGGAGAGTAGAAGCACAGTCATTTATTTTGAATGTTCTAGTTAGGGTGTAATGTTTATAGTTATGGCCAGATGGCCTTGGTAGGAGGCAATAGCTTTGTTTTCTTTTTGTGTTCTAGTTTTTTCCGCGGGAGTTTTGGCGCCGTTTGTTTATTTAATGCGTAGTTGATAATTATACCCTAGAGGGTTCTAGATCATGGAACGAATGACGAAGGTCACGCCACCGAGAACCAGCCAATGAGAGCGTAGCGTGTGGTGCCCCTTCGCCCTTCGTTCTGGAATGTTTGCCTCCGCCATGTTGCAGAATAAGTCGTGACACGATCCAGAGCGGACGTGCGCAGGGCTGCGGCCCAAGAAGACTTTATGAAGTAAAAGTTCGGGAGTGAAAAATTTAACATGCACGGGTAGCACCGCGGTCTCTTTTCTTTAACCTTCTTTCGGACAACCTTAAAATCTACTAAATTCGTTTTCCGCCCATGCATGTAGGCCGCTAGGTGCAGAGAGCCAGGATGGCTACTCGTTCTTCTTCGCCGCGTGTGGCTTCACCGTGTGCTAATTTCTTGCCCGTTTTAAACGCCTGATATAGAGGTGCTGTGTTTCTGCTTATAACTTTCTGTGAACTAGACCTACCGTGCCAAGACTGATAATGTATTTCGTTCCGATGTAAACAGTAATATAATAAATCAGAAATAGTGGAAAATAGTAAAGTATATTATTTCAGGACGAACCTTTTCTTTAAAATTCCGACGGTGACTGTGGAAATTCAAAATTTGGTCTAAAGCATGACATAACCTACAAAATTAGTGTTAATAAATTTGGGAGTACGTGACCACCGACCAAGAGATATGTTCCAGCGTATAACCTTGCTTGTTTTGGTTGGGTTATTCCCGAGCTAGTACACTGGTCTAGGAGGACTGGTGTGCTACATTTGTGACGAGTGGAGCTCAGGTACTTGTACAAGAGCGAAACGTTACAAATTGTTGTAACTCTTGAAGGAACCAAAGACACACTCATCTAAGGGTGGTTACGTATTGCAACAGTGAGGAGGAAGTGTCAAAAGAATTATGACTTTTTTTCTTACCGTATTGCTGAGATATGATTCTCATGATTACATATCAAAAATTAGTAGGATTGTATTTGCAACTGAGGGTTTTGAACGCTTGGCAGAATGCTTTAGAAATGTGGGAAATATTTCTACAAACATTCAGCCTAATGGATTGGCTGCCCACCAGACCCAGGTGTAGCTACTTCAACATTGTCTCTTTAAAATACAGTCTAGGAAGTACGTAAAACATAGGAATGAAGTTTACAACTGCATTTACAGCTGCACACATGGTAACATGTTGTCCTCTTTCTTCTGAGGTCATCTGGTCGACTTGTTGGAATATTTTCTTAGCTATTACTTCAGAAGTAATTTGAACTCTCTTCACAGCTGTTTCATCCATTTTATATAGTATGTTGCGAAATTCCATGTCAGTGTTCCGGAGAAACAATCGCCAGATGTAGAGAAACAAAAAATGTACTGTGGACATAGGTCCAAAAACGCACCGTTTCTGCGCTAGTATGGATGATGGAGCACAGGCAGGATCATGTTGCTGTGGAGCGCCATCGCAGCTGTAGGCAAGCCGTACCATATGTGTCGTACGAACTATTGAATTGGACGCATACATTTCCCGCTCTAGCATCGAGGTGGATCAAGCGTCACGTGTGCATCACTGCAGGAAGAGGTTCAAAATGGACTATTCCAATGATGAGTTTGCTGATGCACATTTAGTGTATGGGTTGGCAAATGGTAGCGGCAGCACCACACAGCGTTTGTATCATGCACACTTCCCACAACAATGGTGTCAAGATAGACGTACATTTGAAACAGTCCATCGCTATCTTAGAGAACACAGAACCTTCAAACGACCCAATTGTGATGGAGGACAGCCAAGAGGGATGAGGACGCTGGTGTTGGAGGAGGCACTCCTGCATGAAGTGGACGAGAACCCCAATGTCAGCACATGGAGAGTGGCTACTACATTGTGGACTATATGCTAGCTTGGAGAGTGTTTCATGAAAATGTGTTGTTACCGTACCATGTACAGCGTGTTCAGGCCCTGACACCTGTTTGTGGTACATTTTCCCTTTGGTTTGGTGGACAATGTTTGAACCCTGTCTTCTGTGAAACGATCGTGTTTACTGTTGAAGCAACATTTAAACGGAGCCACATAATTAATTACCTATTATATTGAACACATCTGGGCCCAGGAAAATCGTCCTAGTATGGTGCAAACACGCCACCAACAGCAGTTCTCTGTTAATGTTTGGGCTGGCATCATGGTTGATTGACTGTTTAATAGGGCCTTGTTTTCTGCCACGAAGACTCAATGATGTGGCATACGAAGCATTCTTAACGGAACAACATGCCTCGTTTCTTGGAAGATGTCCCATTACACATACGACAGAACATGTACGTCGTGCATGATGGAGCTCCTGCACACTTCTCTGTCAGAGCACGACGGCGCCTAGACGCAATGTTTGGTGAGTGTTGGATAGTTAGAGGTGACCCTATTCCGTGGCCACCCAGGAGCCCTGATTTGAATCCACTAGACTTTAATTTGTGGGGGCATTTAAAGGCACGTGTATGCAACCCCTGTAGACGATGAGGTAACTCTTTGTAATCGTATTGGTGCATGGTGCGATATAATCAGAAATTCCCCAGGGCTTCATCAACGTATCTGGCAATCGATGCTACGGCGGGTCGAGTCATGTTTTTGTGCTGATGGAGGGCATTTTGAACATTTTCTTTAAAACCGTAAGTGTCGATGATATAGTTACACAAGTTCTTAACATTTGTCGCGGTTGTTCCTTGTGTCTGTGTGTGGGTGTTATGTGGCGTAGTAACATGCTACGGACTGCTGTAATGACGCCCCACAGCAACATGATCCTGCCAGCGCGCTATCAACCATATGCCATATGTTTTAAACTGTAGCACAGAAACTGTGCGTTTTCAGACCCATATCCACATAACATTTGTTGTTCTTCTACATGTGAGGATTGTTTCCTCAGAATATTGACATGGAACTTTGCAACATCCTGTGTATCGAATTGAATCCATAATTCTATCTTTTGAAGGCATCACTTAAATTATCAAAAATGTTTCCAGCATTTCGTTTGTTAAAGCTAGTAGCTTGTAACAAACTAATAGGCTCTAGTTTGTGTACAGAAAGTTCAGGGTTTTAAGTGAAAGACTTCGTTATGAATTTTAGACCAGCAAGTTCTATTGACCTCTCACTTTACTAGAATCTTATTTTTGTTTGCCACAGCAGGCTGGTATGCTAATTGTCTTGTCATACTTGTTGATATCCTTAAATAATGTATCCACGAAGATGTAAGGACATACTGTATGAACAGATTTTCATGAGTTACTAAAATTTGAATTGAAGTGTACCCATAATTTACCCAATTTACTCATCCAGGCTCCCAGCCTTCGTGTAAATTTTCCATTTTCCTCAACACACAAGTGGCCAGAGCAAAACTCTGAGAATAAACATATCAACTAATAACGCTTATAGCAATTATACCATTGGTGAGCAAGAAAAAGAACATCTATTAATTTTAAGATTATTGCATTCATTCCTCGAACACAAGTTACAATCCCTTTACAGTTCATGAACATTAATTACCACAAGGTACTGAATTACGTCCAAATCCTTAAGAGATTCTCTCTAAACAATATCTAATCCTGACGTACACTAACAACAAACTATCTCTTTCTCTCTCTCTATCTCTATCTCTCTCTCTCATGTTCCCATTCTTTCATTCAAACTCCACACTTCGCAGCATAGTTATGTATCCCATGTTGTGTATCCCAAAACCAAATCAATAATAAATGCCTAAATCTTCTGTAATAAGTAATTTACAGTGGTCTCTCTTCCCATCACCAGAAGGAATAAAGACTAGAAAGCCTTAAATGCACAAGCCTTCGTTACTGCCTTGGATCAAGCTCAGGCAAACTGTGAGCATCGCACTAACGGCGACACCATTGAAGACGTCAACTGCCGACGTAATTAAAGTCAAATACACCAACATCCAAAGACTGCTACTCCCACAGTCACTGCATTTACCAAATGTAGTCCTGGGGCATGTTTCATAAAACTACAAGTCTACAAGTTACAAGAGAATTCACTTGTAACTTGCAAAAAATTGGTATTTTCTGTTTCATAAAGCTACAAGTCGAAACTGGTTGCTACAAGTGCAGTTGTACAAGTCGCAAGTCTTTTTTACAAGTCTAGTGGTGACTGTTTTTCTCAAAAATACTTGTATGAACAAACACTTGTAAATATGGCAACATTTTATACAAGTCTTGCGGCCTAGGTAAAAACATTTACAAGTTTGAATAGATGAATGATGGAGTTTATACTTAAGCAGAGAAAGTTGTATTTATATTATAATATGTTTTCAATTGTTTTTAAAACCATTAATGTTATATGAAACTTACTGTATTTACTGAAATTGATATGGGAGATAACACTCATAATTTCAGGTTAAGAGAGAACAACAGCTACTCAAATAAATATTTACTGCATTTTTGTGTCTTGTACAAATATCTTTTTGTTTTGAATACCTTGTGCAGAAATAAGAATATTAAATCAACACTTCTTATTGTGTATAAACAATATTTGAAAATAAATGAGTTCATTATCTTCAGTTCCTAACCTACATGTTCTAATATATACAAGCACCCTCTGAAGTGACTGATTCAACAGCTTAGCTTTTCATCACTAGCGCAGTCATGATAGTAACTCGAAGCAATCACTTATAGTTACATATTGCGAGTCACTGCTTTATAAACACAATGAAGGTTTTATTAGATCTTGAGAAATGTTTAGAGGCATATGTTGGATATTTGAATTTAGAACATTATAAACGGTGCTGAATTATCGGGTAGGGATGGCTGTAATAGAAATAATATTACACAAGTTACAGACTTTATCGGCGAACATTTCGAAAAATTAACTATAATTTTGTTACTAAATTATGAAAATACTCTAAAATATTTCTCATAACAAAGCCAAGCTGGAACAAATATCTATCACAGACATAGAACACTGAATATAGTAAATTAAGACAGAAAAATTACAAATTACTTGTAACAAGAAATTTCATTTTACGAGTTGGACGTTTTTCTTTCAGAAACACTTGTAAATGAGACTTGTAAAGATTATACTTGTTACTTGTAACATGTAGCTTGTAAACTTGTAGTTTTATGAAACAGACCCCTGGGCCCCGTTGCGTAAAACTTACAAGTTCACAAGTTACAAGTGAATAGCTTGTAACTTGTGAAAATGTATGTGTTTCTGTTTCACAGAAGCGTAAGTTACAAGCTACAAGGAATATTTGACCATTTACAAGTGTTTTTTACAAGTAAAATTTTAGTTTCGTTTCGTAAAACTAATTCTACAAGTAAATACTTGTAGAAAAGACCTAGTTTTCTACAAGCTTTCCGAGTTGTGTAAATTACATAACAAGTTAATAATTTATAGTCAAAACCTTTCTTTTGGATGTGACTTTCCAAAAAGTTATATTTATGTAAGTATATAAACGCAAGAAGGCAATATGAACATTGTGTTTACCGATTCAGATGAAAAAATGGAAGTTGAGGTTAGGAGACAAAGGACTTTCAGAGAAAGAAGTAATATTTACTTTGTGACACACTATGAATACAATGAACATTTCAGGATGAGTTCGCTTAAAGTAGAAGAGCTACTACAAGGGATTGGACATTTATTATGGCATCCAACAAAAAGAAACAAAGCATTAACTCCTAAGCAGCAGCTATGTATCGCGCTCCATTGGTTAGGTAATGGAGGTCAGTTTCACGCTGTTGGCGATATGCATGGCGTTTCTGCAGCAAGTGTTTCCAGATGTGTGCACAGAGTAGTCAATGCTGTGAACCAAATAAAATTCGTGGAAGTTGTAAATTGGCCGGA
>PNEQ01090282.1:0-12970 GCA_003012365.1 Medauroidea extradentata
TACTAAAAACGCAAATTTTAGCGCGCAATTGTATCTATTAATGTGTATATATACAAATTTTTTTAAACTAAAAATCTAAAAAAGGTATTTTTGTACTCTAGATAGTATGTTCCAACAACCTACAAAATTCTGTGAAAATCTAAAATCATGCAGCTACTAAATATTTCAAATTTTGTTGATTTAAAATGGAATGACCCGCAATTTAACTTAAAAACCAAAAGGGGGAGAGGGAATAAAAGAGCATAGAAGTTACAGGGGCAGCACAAACCCCCACTAAAAATAAAACAACCTCAAGCTACAAATAATACACAGGAGGGTGGGGGGTAGAAAGGTAGCCAGAAGGGCACAACCTAGGTTCCCGAAATCTTTTATGGTAGCGGTGGGAAAGCACTAGAGCACCAGGTTATCAACAAAGTAAATAATAATAACAATATCCCTACAAAACTATAAAGTATGGGGAAGAGGTCGAAAAAACCTGACTTTCTAGTGCCCAAGAAAAGAATATTAAAATTTAAGAAATAAGTGAAATGAAAAGGTGGGAAGCGACAAGGAAATAACACTAATCCCCCCAAGGCTCAGGTGAAGGATAGTGACAAACCTCGGAACAGGATAGCCATCTATGCTGCAAGCCAAGGAAAAGAGTTAGCTGAAGAAACAAGATCTCGGTGTAAATCAAATGTGGAAGTATTTGGTATGGTAAAACCAGGTGGAACTTTTTCAGAAGTAACCAGAAATCTGAAAGAAGATACAAAGAACTTCACCAATAATGATTTAGTAGTGTTATATGCAGGAGGGAATGATGTGTATGTGAATGAATCTATCAAAGCAGTAAAGGGGCTGAAATCTCTACTACCCTCATTAAGTCACACTAAAGTTGCGGTACGCAATATACATAAAAGACATGATTTAAGTGACAGCTGTGTAGTGAATGTAGAAAATGAAAAAGCAAACAGGAAGATTAACAATTTCTGTGAAAGCTATAGTGTTGTTAGTGTAATTGATGTACACAAATTGTCCAGGGGCTGCTACACAATCCATGGTCTGCACACAAATAGTAAAGGCAAGTCACAAGTGGCAGGAGAAATTGTAAGTATGTTTTATAATATAAGTAAACCAAGCCCAGCAATACCTGTACCGTACCACCTAGAATCAAAATAATAAGAGAAGGAACAAACTTGGAAAAGTGTGTAAATCCAGTAAATCTAATAGACCTATTAATGTAAGTACAAGTCGTGTGCCTGGCAAACTGTCCTCTGTAAAGAATCATGAGTTTTGTTAAGTCATCAGGACTAGAAGTAAAAACATTGCAAATAACTTTAATTGTCAATCGTAAGAATGATAGTTTATGTTTAGAAACAAATACAACTATGCAATCTAACTGTAGGAGGAGGTTATAAAACAATAACTCTTTAAATTTAATTCACTTGAACATACAATCAACTAAAAACAAATTTATAGATTTTGAAGCAGCACTAGTATGTTAGAAACTAAATATTGCAATTTTATGTATAACAGAGCAATGGCTAAATATGCAGGAAAAAGAAAATAAAAGAATAGGCATCAAAAACTACTCCACTGTCTCAGTTTACAGCAGAAAACTACGCTATGATGGCAGCTATATTCTAGTGACAGATCACTATTTATCACAATGTAAAGAGCTAGATTATGTCCAATGAATATGAATGTTCTGCAATAAGTGTGAAAAGTAAAACTATTAGTGTAATCACTGTTTTTGTGTACCATGGGGGTAGGCCTAGCATAAGGTCTGAATGATCGGCGAGAGGAGTGAAGCCAAGAGGGGGGAGAGGTAGCCACCAAATTTGCCAGCCACCATACTGTTTTAACCTCAAAAGTACACACCAGACAGGTATTTTTTATAGTAAATTAATGTATTATGCTCTTTAATTGATGTTTTAGGTTGAAAAGTCTATATTTTAGCCCTGTTTACACACCTCCTAACTAATATTTCCTCTAATTTTTAATTAGTCGGCCATATTGATACCAGCCACGTCAAGCGCTTGGTTACAATTCGTGGCGACATGCTCCATCTGGACCCTTCCAACATCTTTGGTGGCTACAGACCTCCAAATAGTCACATAAATTTTTTTTTCACAATACCGGAAAAATTGTTACATACAATATTTAATCAGAATGCCACACAGCAAGTGATGATTTGTGGTGACTTAAATATTGACTATACACAGCAGTCGTTTGAAAAAAAAATTGTTAGAAATATTTAACATCTTCTATCTAATAAATAAAGCTTCTGGATATAGGCCTACATGCATAAAGAGTTACTCTAACACATCAACTGACAATGTAATAACTAATCTCACATATCTTAGGGCCTGTATTACCATCTCCTGAGAAAACTGGCTACAGGCTATCTCAGCTACTTATAATCAGCCAATGTGTATTACGACCTCTGGATAGTAACCGGATAACTATCAGGTAGCTAGATATTCTGAGGTACTTGGTTAATTTTTTCATACGTTGGTAGTAAAAATGTAGCTAACTGTATAATTTTTTGTTGAAATTTGTTTCGTTGGGTTGTTTTTTTAAGGTTTCGCTAATATTACAAATAGTTATTGTTTCTCATGTTTAACAGCACCATTAAGTAAATTATTGATTAAAATACAGGTATCAAACAAAATAATAGATCCAGATAAATTTAATTTTATAATTCACGAATGCAGCACAATAAATACTGGTTTTAAAAAAAAAGTAGTTAAAAATAATGTTAATAATCGCTTCGAAAACAAAATAAATCATAACATGAAAAATTTAAGCTGAAATATCTACATTATTATTTATAATCTCACAATTTATATTACGTTTTCTGCGGTCACCGAAACTTATAGGTCTCCATTTCGTGAAGTGGGATCCTAACCCCAACTTTATGGTTAACAAACATATATGACGCCATTTTTGTTCTAATTACATGTTTAACTTCTGTATAAGTAACTATCCAGTGGACAGTCTCTCGAATAAGCAAAATCAGAGTGTCGTAATATACTTTTCTGGACTATCTTCTAGATATGATTTATCCAGAACTTTATCAGGAGGTGGTAATACAGGCCCTTAATGTTGTAAATACAGAATTGGAGTAGTCAGATCGTCTTGCACAGCTAGTAAAAATTCCTATTTTTTGTGAACAGTCTCTACCTGAGAAACATAACCTAATGAGAACAAGAACTTTTCACAAATCTCAAATCAGTAGTTTTATACAGGAACTATCACAAAACAACTGGGCTGATGTTTATGAATGTGAAAGCATAAATTTAATGTTTAACAAATTATTTGATACTTTCCTAAAAATATTTCAGTTTTCACTCCCCACAAAGCTACAAAACTTACAGGCCATAATATTAAGAAAGATTGGATCACCAAAGGGATAAAGGTATCAAGCAACAAATTAAGGATGCACTGTCTCATCAAATATTAATGTAATAATGAGCAATTTATAAGTTAGGTACTATAAAAAGTACAAACCAATTTATAAAAAAATCTTAAAGGAGGAAAAAAAAAAAAAAAAAAAAAAAAAAAAAAAAAAAAAAAAAAAAAAAAAAAAAAAAAAAAAAAAAAAAAAAAAAAAAAAAAAAAAAAAAAAAAAAAAAAAAAAAAAAAAAAAAAAAAAAAAAAAAAAAAAAGTAATTTCAAATGGTTAATTAGCAAAAATGACAACAAAACTAAAACTTTATGGAAAATAATATAGCAAAACAAAAATCCATCATAAAATTGAGGGTATTAATAAGCTAAAAACTGATGATGACACTATCACATCCCAATTGAAAATATCAAACTACCTGAATAATTTCTTCTTGAATGTGGGCGCTAACACATTACAGTCTTGTAATAAACTTACAGAAACTAAGTTGCTGTTAAAAACAAAAAGTGTCAACACAAAATTTAGAAATCATTCAGTGACTGAGAAAGAGATGGAAAAAGCTATCACTTATCTTAAAAATAAAACCTGAACAGATATTTTAGGCTTATCATCCTCGCTAATCAAAAAATTTGCAAATCAAGTGTGTAGACCTATCACATACATAATAAATGCTTCAAAATCTGCTAGCATATTTCCAGATAGGATTAAAATAGCAAAACTCATACCATTGGATAAGAAATGGTACCTAGCTGACAGTTGCAGACCAATTAGCTTACTCCCAATATTTTCAAAAGTTTTTGAAAAAATTATGTACTCTAGATTAGTTCAGTTTCTTAAAGAAAATGATATTCTGCGTCACGAACAATTTGGTTTCCAGGATGGCAAATCTACAACTTCAGCCATGTACCAGCCACCATGCAGACTGCACTGTGCAGGCCAGTCTTCCTGCACTGCTTACACTGTTGGCATGTCCGTTACAATACTTGTAAACTTAATGTTAGTGGAAATTGTGTGCTCATTTTAAGTGACTGCCTGTACTACTAAACTGGAATTCTGTTCTGTAGGGAAGGATAGGATTGAAGACTGCCATAACGAGTGTTATAAAAAAAAAAAATTGGAATCATTTTCCGAAGAAAATCAAACTCTTCTTGTGCTGAGGACAGGTATTTCTAAACATAATCTTCACACCATATGTTTTCATCATGAATCTTTTTATCTCTAAAAGTACGAAATGTTTCAAACATTATGCTGTGATCAAATGAAAGTGCATAGTGTTCCAATAAATCATTCTGATGTGTGCCAGGCAAACCTGGTCGTAGCCCGTCTGGTGCGCCCTGCCACATCCAGCAATGCTTCAGCGCTGCAGCAGTGGCAGTGAAAATGTCAAATGTATACCCTAATGAACATTGACACACTACACGAACGGATGCACTCACATTATATACATATTATTACTTCCAATACACAAGAACTCTATGCTTTTAAGGTTACTTTGTCCATAGCATTCTATGGATTAGTTTTCTCTCTCGTTGGAGGATGTATCCGGGAGCACAGATCCTGCTGGAGAGCTCGAGGAGAGTCAGTCGGTATCGAGGCGTGAAAGGAGTTGGACGTCAGTTCCGATACTACGCTGTTATATTGGGTCATAAACGGCCATGCAGATCCATGGTGCCCGGATTGTTCGTGCTTATTAATCATTTCGTAAATAAACCTAATTACTTCAGAACATACGTCAAGGCTATCATCATTTAGTGCAGAGGGAGTGAGTTCCCCCCTAGTTACAGCTCATGATCCAGCCTTCATCACTCATCAACATCGATCATCGTGGAAGTTGGCGGAACACAGCACATCGTGTCCTGATGGTGAACGGCTCATGGCCCAACAGATTCAAGAGTTTCCATGCACACCCACGGGTAAGCCCATTCTCCTTTTTCGTCCTGAATTATTCTGTGTAACCCTTTCCCAACGCCCATCCTTCAGTACGAACCCCTCCTACATTATACTCTGCACGCCACTACCTAACCCCCATTCACATATTGTGTCATCCCTCCTTTCTCTGGCATTCCTGCCATATCAGTTCTTTGCACAAGATCTCTTTACATTGCTACAAAAAAGCAGCATACAAAGAAATCCAATTAATTCCTGGTAAAAAATTGTGCTCCTCATGTAGGAATAAGTTATATAATGCACAAAAGGTAGCTGTACAAATATCTTCAGAATCATCTAAAAGTGATGTCATTGAGGGTTTAGAGGTTAAAGCATCAAAAAGAAGGTAGGTTACTTGACAAAAGTTTGGAATATTTGCAACAGTCACCAATAAAACGGCATGCTGTATCAAAACATGCAAAAGGAAGTTATGGAAACTTAAAATGCAGGAAGTATCAACTGCTGTAGCAGATAAGATATCCAAAGTATTAGATATTCAAGTTCCGGCCACTTCAACAAGTGAAAGTACAGAAATATATGGAAGCATGAAGTGGAACAAAAGACTGCCGATTTGGACCATTTGGTGACTTTAATGAAGCAGAAGCTGCCTGCAGTGAATAGACAAAGAAAACTACAGATTCTCACACTGATCCCTCAATCATGGTCCAGACAGAAGGCAGTACAAGAATTTGGTGTTTCTGGAAACATGGTAAGACAAGCAAGACAAATTACTCAAGAAAAAGGAATCTGTGAATTAATTCATCTCACTGGTGGGAAGAAGTTACCTCAAGACAATGTGCAACTCATTCAAGATTTCTATCAGGACGATGAGTTTTCCAGGCAAATGCCAGGAGTGAAATTATCTTTCACATTTCCAAAAATGTTTTTACAAACAGAAAAGACTTTTGCCATGCAACTTGCATGAACTGTAGGTTTGTTTTACTCGCGCTTGACCTAGCGTCTCCCTGGATTTGGAATAATGTTGACCCAGGTCAGAGGGAGTTGTACTCTTAAAGGACGAAGAAAAACGCTTTAGTGCGTGCATGCATTTCTTTTTGTGATGGCCGAACTAGTAGAAGTTATTGGGAATATAATAGAGAATGAAGAATCATCATGTACGAAATAAATAATTACATTCTGCTGTAAACAACACCATTCCTTCATCACCGGCTATATTATTTCCATCATTTTCCAACGTTGTTTGGAATAATAAGTTATTCTCATTCATATCACTATGAACGTTAACAGACCATGATGTAGCAGACTGGCATGAAAACGTCTAGCAGACGATTTGCCCCCACAACTCTACCTCGCGAGGTGGAGCGGGGAGAGCACGACCTACTTGACCTGGAGGTGCTTGACCTGGCGAGTAAAACGGACCCCCGTCATATTGTTTCCGGTAAGTAAAACGCCTAGGAGTGCCCCGGGAGCTGAAAGAGCACAAAGAGACGCCAGGTCAAGGCGAGTAAAACAAACCTTGTTTTGTTCTTTTAAGGTGAAATATCCATCTCTCAAGGTAGGAGTTTCAAAGTTTTGTATGCTGCATCCGAAATGGTATGTTTTAGCTGGAAGTTCTGGAACCCATTTAGTCTGTGTGTGCGCTATACACCAAAATGTTGAATTGCTTCTTCATTGTCTTGGTGTAGGTGAAAAGTATAGTTCACTTTTTTTGTATCTTGTATGTGACATTCGAAATCCTGCTTGTATGCTAAGACAGTGTGAACAATGTCCTTCTCCAGATACTCTAAAGCAGCATCTAAAGTATGTCATGGTTTAGACTGTAATCCAGATGATGTGATTGAATACCAACAGTGGGTCAGTACAGACCGAACAATTGGACTAATAGTTCATCCAGTAGTTATTTACTACAAACATTCAGATACAGCTAGTTTGAAAACAAGCAGCCATTGTCTTTTGTCAAATGACTTGGATCATGACATTTCGATGGTGTACAAAATCCAGTCTGAAATAGTTGTTTATGTTAAAAATCACCTGCCTCGTGTAAAACACATACATTATTTCAGTGATGGATGTGATGCTCAGTACAAGAACTGCAAAAATATCCTCAATTTATGCAATCGTACACAGGATTTCAAACTCACAGCTTCATGGTCATTCTTTGCCGCAAACCATGGTAAATCTTCTTGTGATGGAATTGGCGGAACTGTCAAGCGACAAACGTCAAAAGTTAATCTTCAACAACCAATTAAAGACCAAACTTTATCTGTGTCTAAGATGTTTGCCTACTGTAATGAAAACATTACAGGTATTACCTTTCATTACATTGACAAGAGCGACATAAACAACATTCGTTCACATCAACAACGGTATATTCTGGCAAAGACAATCCCGGGTACAATAGTGTTTCATAGTGCTTCACAAATATCCCAGTATGAGATAGGAATGAAGGAAACAAGTCTGGATAATACATATTCCCTAGTTTACAATTTCGCTACAGAAGCTAGCAAAGAACCTGATTATACTGTGTCAAACCTGTATACTGGTTGCTATGTGTCTTGTGTGCACGACAAGAAATGGTTTGTTGGAGTTGTAAACAACATTAACAAGTCAGAAGAAGATGCTGAAGTAAACTTCATGCACCCTTCAGGTCCAAGAGCTCCTCTTTACTGGCCTTCACCTTCAGAGAATGTCTGCTGGGTTCCTTTTGCACACATACGGTTCTCGGCATTTTGCAGGCACCATCAACAAGCAATTCTGGACGATCTTATAGTTTTTTGAAAGAAAACTTGTGCAAATGTGAAATTGAATGGAAAATTTATCAGACAAGTACTGCACATTGGTAATTAGAAATTGAGGATTGTGTGTACTGATTCTCACTCACTGTCAAATAATTTGTGTTGGGGAATATCTTTGATGTGTTAATATACATATAGACCTAGCATTGTAGTGCATATTTATTAAGTACATTACACGTTGCCAAAAAAAAAAAAAACCACTAATTTTTTTGTGACATCTGAAAGGAAATTTTTTCCTTTTTCACGTAGCGCCAACCTCATTTTCCTACAAGGTATGCCTTTTGAGATACAGTAATGATTTTGTAATGAAGGGGACACATGAAATTTGAAACATCAGTCATGTAAGGTTCCTGTAATAGCTTACAAACTATTCTAGATATGAAACTTCTGTGACCAAATTCAAATCCTCTGGGAAATTTGACATAAGAGTAAATGTTTTTTTCCCTTATACATTGGTATTACAGTGAAGTACATTTGAAGACCAATTTACTTTACAATTACTAACTGTTTTAGTCTGAAAATGATCACGATTGAACCTTTATTATCTCATGAAGTATTTGAGATAAAAGGCTGAAATTTTAGTGTTTTAGTAGCATTTGGTCACCAATGAACCAATTTTTATCAAAATCAAAAAACTTGGGTTACATACCCTGGATGAACTGACATGGAATGACCCTAACTTAAGTCGTGCTTTGCTTCAAACACTGACAAGTAGTGTATTGGTCTTGTAGTCTCAGCTTTTTGTCATCTATTGCAATCTGTCCATCCACATATGTCAATGGCCGTGTTCCAATTCAGGCCTTAAGGGCTTTTAACTAACTTTGTGCCCTTAAAAAGGGCATTGCGGATGTGACGTCACTCAAGTGCTGTTCCAATTCAAGTGAAGGATACGAATGCACCCTTAAATGTCCCATTTAGCAAAGGGTAAGTGCGACGTCCCCTTACACACTTTGCTGCAATTTTCGACAGACGAGTATTTGAACTGTAAGCAAGATAGATTTATTTACGAAGTATGATTGCATGATAACTGTGTATAAATGTTGCGCAAAATAGCGAAATGACTAAAGTTTAGATAATGTTTCATGATTTTCTAATGGGTGCAAATATATTCCCATACACGTTCGCTTTATATTCCCTAAATAAAAAGCAAATCGAAAACATCTTTAAGTTAATTTAAGCACAATTAAAAATATGTATACACATAATGTAAACATAAATTAATCAATAGTAATAAAATTTTTTTAACCATTCTCATTGCGCCGAGTATCTTCCCGTCGTTTGATTCAGTACTTGAAGTAAGTAATTATTTAACTTTTCACCTGTGTTCTCTCAAAACCAGTGTACAGTTTTATTCCTATCACGAAAAGTACGTTTTATAATTTCTGAATAGCAGAATTATTGACTTTATTTATACATATACAATATAGGTTATGTTGTTTAAGTGAATAATGGTGTCCGAAACTACGAATACACACTTCGCCTCGAAGGGGTCAACCAAGGGCTCGTGAGGAATTATGGGACAGAAAGGACTCAAGGGCACGTGAACGACATTGCAACAAATTAGAACACAGCCAATGTTTAGATCCATTCTCCTTGTATACCCAAATTACCCCAGACCTTGCTTTTTCCGATCATCTCCCCAGTATTCATACTTCACCAGCTAATATTACATTCCTCTCCCTTCCCAACTATTCCTTCAATAGGTACTCTTCATTACATGCCATTGCCTGAAATTGAAATTATAATGTTATAGAAACAGGTAGTCATAATTTTCTAAGGGTTATGCATACATTTACCTTCTACAATGCAGTAAATTAAATACAGGATCTATTTTCAGTACTTACATCAATAAACTTAGAATTCCGAAGAAGTGAAACGAAGGTTTCGTCACGTTTAGATTCTATTATTGAAGACTTCTTTTCTGCATATTTTTTAAATGCTGCGGCAAACCCGCCTGTCTTAGAACCTCCTTTATCTGCATTTGAATCTCTTTCGTTTACTTCATCTACAAATGAACAAATTGACTTCCTTTTTAAAACTAGTGGTACAAAATATACGTTAACGTTGCCTTTCAAAGCTTCGTTTCTGCACAGCCGGTAAAACAACTTCGCTGCTACAGCCATTCTTATTTACACCATAGAAAAAGGAGTAGTTATAGAAGCGCGACTGACTCTAACGATAGCAACTGCAACCTTATTTTTCGTGATAAGTGCTGCTATCTAGCGACTGTATGCTGCTGCCATCTTGCGGATGGAATAAGAACTATTTCCGGACGTACGGCCATAGAAAAGGTAGTTATAGAAGCGCGACTCTTGATTATAGCAACTGCAACCATATTTTTGAGATATGTGTTGCCATCTAGCGATTGTACGCTACTGCCATCTTGCGGATGGAATAAAAACTATTTCCGGACGTATGGCAATGGCGGGAATTTCAAATGTAATGCCACTTAAAATGGTTAAATTATTTTTTTTTATTGTTATATTTCGTAAACACTGGCTAAAGTTACATGGAGAACTTTAACACATTATAAAAATGACACAAAAATCAACACCAATTTTAAAATTCAGATATGCAGATCAAAATAATTTATAATGTTTTACCTGCACAGTTTTTAATATTTATTCCACTTGTTTAAGAAATATCACCAATTGAGACTCAAGTCACGTACCGTAAAGTGGGTATACTTTGCACCAGCATGGGTAACATTGCACCACCAAAAATATTTGTTTCTAGGTCGTTTGGTGAAATAAAGACACACCACGACTAGGTACTTAAAAAAAAATTATAATTTAATGCCATAGAATACAATCACTTGTCATTCAACTGTCAGCATAGAAAATATATTTTTTGGCAGTGCAAAGTTACACATGTTGGTGCAAAGTATACCCAGTTTACAGTACTCACCAAATTTCTACAGTTAAATGTTTAAGTTCTTCCAAAGCAGCACTGATGTACTCTCCAGTTCATAATAAGCGGCACAACAATACATTTTTCTTATCCATTTCAGAATTTAATTACTTCAGCAGCAAATATACCGTGTAATCATAAAATCGACCAAAATTTAAATAAAAGTAATTGCCTCTGCTAGTACCATCACAGCAATCGACCACACAATATGTCACATTTTCCTACTCGGAATGTCACGGGTGATAAAACATATAGGTTACCATATAACGCGACAATAATATTAAGTTGTACAATTTCAAAGATTTCGTAATGACAAATTTTAGCCAGTATGTAAAAGTAAAATTATTACAATGATCAGTCTTGACATATGGCCATTTTAATTTAAATTATACTTTCTTAACTAAAACATATATTTCGAAAGCCATGAACCTTAGTTGTTGATAAGAAAAAAGCTTGTCCTTACATTACACGGATTTACCTTTTCAGGATGATATATTTTAAACCAAAAACAATATTCAAAAACCAACAGTCAAAAGTAAATGTTGATACTCATTTATTTATTAAGTAATTTATTTTATTCTTTAAATGAATTCTTAGATTTTTAGTTGTATTGTCAATTTATTGAAAACCATTTGTATATTTGATTGTGTTGTTATGTGTATTGATATGTAATGACTTGTTCCATATCCTAGAGTAACTGCGCAAATATAGGATCCACGGAATGTAATAAAAATAAAATAAAAAATAAATAAATACCTCAATTTGCCATTAACGAAACATCCATTATAATTAATTGCTTCCCCACCTCCCCTACATCCCCCCGTCCCGTTAAAAATTTGTATAATTTAAAATAGTTCTCATTTTACTGCAAATACCTTTTACTTTACAAAATTGGGTGGTTGTCTCTCAAATTTAAGTTTGAATTATTTGTAAACAGTTTATTTATGTTTATCTCACATACATCACAAAATTTTTCATCCAGTATAAACATTTATTTTTCAAGATTACATTAATCCTATAAAAATAATCAAAGTCAAGAAAAAATATATTTCAGATCATACTACCTACAGTTGCAACATGTTGTATAGAAATAAATATTGGGTTTATGTATTACGAGTCATGTCTATGGAAGATGAAAAGCAACACTAGGAACAGCACCACTGTGATGTGCCGACACCTGGAACGGTAATAGAAATTTACTTTTACTTGGCAATGAAAGGGCACACTTGTTTTCACAGACTAACATGGATTTAATTTTTGGCTTAATTTGTAAATATAAAACAAATATTAACAGTGATGAGGTATTTCACGTAAAACTTGTCAGTTGTTTATAACACACTCTCTTCATTGCAGCGTACAGTCAAACCATACTAAGCCACATGCGTTAGGAGAGAAATAAATAAAGTTTATTATCCAGGAAAACTTCTTAAAATTGTTAAATTACACTGGTGCATACATACATGTAGACGGAAGAAAAATGGTTTTATTTATTAAGCACAAACCTGCTCACATGGAAAATTTCTTAAAAATTGACTTACTGTACATTGAAAACTATGAGCGATATAACGCAGAATGAAAGTAATGGGTTAGTAAATAATTCACTGAGACAAAAATGCAAGTGATAATCTTAAAAAATATACATGGATGATGCAAATTTATAGTTTTAATTTTACCAGATATTGATGTAACTATTTTGCATACATAGCGTGCAAAAGTTTGGATACCTATTAACAATTTTCGTAAAGAAATAAAGTCTGAAAGAATACAAATAGTATTCATGAAAAGCAACCTGTAGTCAGGTGGCTTAGAGCTGTTTTTCAAGATTACCGTGACCTGGCGGATAAAAGCACCAAATTTGGTATGAAGGTACCTTAGGGTATGCTAATGAAAGTTAGCCTAGGAGCCCTCTGAAATTTCGAAAAATTCTCATGTATATCACTATAAACCAAAACGGCTCAAAATACGGCAAACTCTCACTTTTAACACAATC
>PNEQ01090283.1:0-12879 GCA_003012365.1 Medauroidea extradentata
TGTGGGTAAAACGGACAAATAAATTACGTCCCTGCCTCACTGCGATTGCTACATTATCGTATCAGTTAGATGCAAAAGTTTATTGAATTGTACATAGAAATTAAGTCATGTTAATACATATTTTAATTCTTATTAAACATTCAAGCAGTTTAATACATAAGCACTGTTGACAAATAATAATACTAATACTAATAATAATAATAATAAATAATACACACCCAGTATTCCGACTTTAAAATAGGTAAGCATTTTTTTTACAATTTCAAATGTCTTCATTCGCTTCAACTGGTTATATATCATCATGTTCGTATTTATTTTACTACTGTTAAGTAACTGTCGCTGGAGTCACATATATTAATGAAGAAAAAGGTGCAGCAACACATGCTAGTTGAATCTATGTCCAGTGAAGAACTGTTCAAACGGTTCGGTAATGCAGTAAACCACAGACTTACTATGCTTTTTTGTTACACGCAGAACATGCCGGTAAAATGAGTTGTGTTTCTGTGCGAAGTTTATAGGGAAACACGTATTGAAGTCACAAGTATCGTGTGTGAAAGAAGGTGTGTGTGCATGTTTGTGTGTGTGTGTGTGTGCGTGTTTGTGTGTGTGCAGCAAGTGCTACAAACGAGCCTGACTTAATTATAATATGAATATCCGCACATCAGTCGACGTCATATGTGTGCCGTATTCTGCACTAAAACACAGATTTTAAAGCGTGACGAAACAGAAACCTTGTTAGTACTAAATCCTAGCTAACGACCTTGCACAAACTGTATTTTATTTTCACACATCACATGCTCGTAAGATGATAAATGTTTCTGCATGATTTTTTTATAAGTTAGATTTTTTCCCTCCATATTTGAGACAGTGCAGTCTACATTATATGTAGATTCTTAGTCGAAAACTAAAATTAACTCTAAATGAACGAGAACGTTTTGTGAGATTATTCAAAACAACCGGAAGAATATGCGACTTGAAATGATCTGTTCATTTTAATAGCCCCACTAATGGCCGAAATTATTATTTCCATTTAGCATATGCTGCGTACACCGGGAGTTTTTTCCACCCCATATTTGAATATGTACACAATAAACGTTTGTGATAATCCCCCAGTCTTATATCAATAAGCAAACGAAATCATTATAATATCTTGTTAGTTCCGTCAGTGCAAAATTACTGTAAAAGACAAAGTTTCGTTCTTTATGTAAGTTAACTGCTCACAATCTTATTATAAGTTATTTTATCTCAGTATGCCTGGGAAAATGCATTATTGATTATTATCGAGATAGGTATTTATGAATTGTATAACACAAGTCATATTACATGTGATTTTTATTTCTTCAGACATAAAACTGAATACACTCCATTACTTTTCTAAATGTAACAAATAAAAACACATACACTTATTGACACGTTATAACAAAAATGTTACTGATGAATTACACTTCGCTAGAACAGTTACTGATATGAGCATTAAGTCTGCCCTTATTTGCATACACAGCATCACATCCACTGCATGGGTACACTTTATATGACGTTGCAAATAAACAATGTCTTCGCGCATTATCGCTTCGAGAAAACACAGCACCACAATACTTGCATTGATGTTTAGCTGATCGATGCCTTCTTCTGCAGTTTGCGGTTGTTTGCGATGCTAATTTCTGTATTGCATCGTAACATCTTACGCAAACATCACAGTATATGATTTTCTTCTCACAGGCAGCATGCTTAATTAAGTCTTCCTGGCTATCGGCTTGAAGAAGTTCTTGCTGTTTGTCTTGAGGTCTGCGATAGTTGACGTGTGTATTCAGTCCGCTCTTATTTGCATACACACCGTCACATCCATTGCACGGGTACATTTTGTATGAAGTTGCGAATAAACAATTACTCTCTTCATGTCTTCGCGCATTATCGCTTTGTCTGAACACCTTGCCGCAATATTTACAATCAGTTCCTATTGTACTGGGGTTGAAAGTGCTACAAAAGAGTCTGACTTAATTATAATACGAATATCCAATCTATATTTTATTATCTCGTGCAAACTAATGCAATGTCTCGTGGACATTTAGACCGGAAACGACTACATAACATGTATAAAAATTGATGAAAATAAATTTGCCACGACAGCTTTATCTTTTATATTTTTATACAATTACTTTCTTCGTGTTCTTCGCGCGTTGTCTAAACACCTTGCCGCAAAATTTCGATCTTAACGTAAGTTAACTGCTCGGAATATTATTTTGTATAATTTCGTTATGCCCGGGACAATGTATTCAGACTCTTATCGATATAGATATTTATGAATTGTGTAAGACATGTCAATTTACATGCGATTTTTTTATTTCTTCAGATATAGCAATAAAACTGAATATACTCCATTTATTTTTCTACTGCAAAAATAAATGCGCCTAGCATTTGGGACTGTACATACATATATTTCCTGGCGACTTGAAGGCGGGCGATGGCCGAGGTCATAAACAACTCTACCTACCGCAGTTCTCCCAGGGGCCTTACTGGTCTCGCGACAATTAGACCTGGCCGAGACGGCGACATCATCCCCATGGGAGTGGGCGGCGCTTGTCCTTTGCCCCCCGCCGTGTGACAATAGCACTTACCTGGGGTTCGCCGAACTGTAGCACGGGGAAAAACACCCCCGCCCCCATAAAGGCATTCGGCGAGCAAATATGCTAGATGGACCGCTCTCGTACCCCTTCCCTCTCGCGCCGCTAGACTGGTGCCGGTTGCCATGTGACAATAGAAAAGGTTCGCTGAACTCTAGCGCTGGACAAAACATCCCCCTCCACCCATACATGTAAGCTGCGAGCATACACGCTTTATCTTTTGAGAAGATGATATTGGAAGCGGCAGATTATATCGACACGGAAGTGACGGTAAAAGTTTGTTCCAATGCCTAGATTGGGACGCTATATGTTTCAAGTTTCGTTACCGGATTACACAAATAATTTAACTTGCTGAAAGCCCACGATGTATAGTCAATCGGATGCACACGATTTATATGTCAGGTTGCTATTTTTTCCTATATATAGCAGTTTGAACAAGCCAATTTTTAAGATTCCCCAAAAAACCTGTTAGTAGTTTTAATTGATATATGTTTTTAAGAATACAGAAGCATGTTTTTTTACTTATATGTTTAGCACTAAACAAAACGCGTATGACACACTATACCACAGTTTATGTTGTTACGCGAGAAGCAGATAGCTTATTTCCAGTCATCAGTATAACATAACCCGTATAGATATATAAAAGGATAAGACATTAATTCTTAGTTACTAACATCACAATCTCAGCAGAGTATTACAATTGAAGACTTAACATTCGTAATGGGCTAAGTGCCAAAAGGTAAGTTTCGAGATAATGACGAAAAACAGTATATCGCGACAAACAAATGAACAAGGAATTATCCAAATGAGCTCAGATATTTTTCACAATAGGAAAGTAGTAAACAGGAGCAATGGGACAGTAATCAATACAAAACACTTATGAACACCAATATATATTTTTTCAATGGATTAGAATGCGTTGATGTTACTCCAACCAACTAATTGTGCTGATGTACGCCACGCATGAATATCACTAGGGGATAGTACTTTAGGTATGTCTTCGACCTAATGTTTTGGCACTTTTCTATGTACCTAACTCATTTGTGTCGAAAATGGTACTTAGCCCCTTTTGAATGTTATGTCTTCAATTGTAGTTTTAGTATGTGACAAAATATTTATTTAAGTATAATACATGCCATATCGCCATTACAGTTATATTTTTCTTACTGTTAAATTATTTCAAACAATTATCATCACAAATTTAATGACCCCGAGTTAAAAGCGTTAGTGACACAGCAATAAAGATTACGAGACGTGTTATAACCCATTCCTTGCACGAATACACACTTTTGTCAGCTGAAAAGTTATACGTAATGACATTTTCGTAAAGTTATTCATTAACTTCCCAGACAAGTGAATGAAGGTAAAAATATCTTGGTAGAATACGAAAAGTGTTAATACCTTGCAAGCAGATTAAACTAATAGGTCCTACGTAGAGCCAGTGATTTTCTGTGAAACAAATTTTGCAACAACTTGTTTCAATGCATTACTATAAACATGCAAAATTCGCGTTATCATTTGATAGCAGACTAAACTGCACTTTCTTATACATAACAGAGCATAATCTACGATTCAACTGGCTACCAACTTTTGTGTTGTCGTTTGCGTGTGTTACGTCTTTACAGAGATTGGCCTCTCTACAGTGTCAGCATTCTCCGCGGCAAGTCACGACAATATCGGCCAGCGGGAGACGTCTAACGAGCCTATAGTCACTTGTACTCTAGTCAGCTGTCAGAAAATAACACGAATTTTGCATGTCTCTATGCATTACTAGAGACCAGAAAAATTCGTGGGTTGACTGGCGTATAGGCTAGTCTCCAAGAACATGTGTGTATTCAAGCAGACATCTGCTCATTGGCTGCTCGATGCCGCAGTGATATGTAGTTGCTTCTGCACTATTGGCTGAGCGACTTGGAAGTGTCAAATAAGTCACGGGCCAATTGCGAAAGTGGCATAACTTACAGTTGCTGGAATTATAGCTTGGAGCCAAAAGAAAACGCTAATTTTTCCGGTCTCTTCGCATTACGTGCACATCTGCTTCATGGTTATCGGCAGAATATATTAGTGCAGAGGCGTTGCTCATTTTGACTTTGCCAATCAGAACAAAATGTTATCGCGACACTAGACGTCTGTGATTTGCAGGGCGAACTCCAACACACTGATCATGAAACACAGAAATATTATGTGTACGTAATGGATTGAAAAAATTGCTGCTAAGTTCTTTCCACCAAAAATCATTGGCTCTACTAATACGCGATTCATTTGGTAAGATGTGGTCGGGGTACTAAAAATACCAATATGTGATTTATTCTGTAAGATACAAAATCATGTAGCTGAATTGAAATAAGTACGTCAGTAAATTATATCTAGCAGTGCAACATGACTTCAAGTGAACAGTGTGATGCTATCTTATATTTTTCCTACCCCTCAAAAACGTGACAATAGATTATTCATGCATAGTCCGACATTTACTGCTAATTCTCTACTTGCCAGTATAAAAAAACTATATTATCCAACTAATAAAACAAAATTGCACCCTTTAAAACATTATGCGAATACTTGTAATAAATGGTATCTATTAGTCATTAAGTCTGTTGAGATAGTGTTTAAAATCTCGTACATTATCGTCAGTAGCTTGTACTTGACAGGACAAGCATTCCACAGAATGAACTGACATCTTCGTCCCTGCTTCATTTGTACCCCTTGAACTTTGTATATATCAGACCATCTCGAGAAGGAAAACATAATTTGTTCAGTGTTTCTTTACACAGATAATTAAGGAAAATGCTAGTGCTGGAAAAAGTCAGGCGTACATAACCTTATTAGACCACTTTATTTCAACTGATTGGTATGACAGTAAAACATTAAAAACGGATGCACATTGATCAAATAAGTTGACTTTCTTCACTTCTTCAGTAGTTTGGAAGGAGCAGACATTACGTCTTTCGTATCCAAAATCTGAATTAGCGAATATTCACTGATTCACACTGATGGATGGAGTAGTTTCAACAATTTGAATCAGTGAAATAGTCACTGTTTAATTAGTGAATATTCACAGTTGTTTCCAGTTGTATTCAAAGAACATTAAAAGTAGTTTCTCACCGATTCATTTTGCTGAAACTACTCCATCCATTGACGTGAATCAGTGAATATTCACTAATTCATATTTAGAGTGAAGTGCATTATATTGCTTGTTGGGGCAGGATGACCTATCACTTATCAGATATGGAAACGCAAAATATTTGAATATTTAGGTTTTACAGTACATAAATGAAACACATTGTATTACAAACAATAGATAATTTATTTACAGAATAATACACATTTTTAATTACATTTCTTGCTGATATTTTTCTCACTCCATGCTATTTGGTCGTTGGACCGAAAACATTTGTTCGCAACTCTAAATGATTCACACATTGAAGCGTCCAACCCGAACCCTTTGTGATCATTTCTTCTTCCTCTTGACAAATTTTTTGTATTGCAGCTTCAACACTTTTTTCAATCTGTTGTGTGTTGTATAAAGGTACATTTGATGTCTTAAATGCTTTTCTGCAGAATTCATCTTCGTAGGGTTCTGGTTTAGTGTAGTCACAGTCCAACCATAAATTATATTTTAACGAACCATGGTTTTCTAGTTCTTCTGTAAGTTGACCTTTTAATTTTTGTTTCATATCGCTTTGAAATGAGCAGATATCTTTTGATGTACCTGACGAATTTGCTGCTACATAAGTCTTCAAATTTCCCCGGAACGCAGATTCTTTCAAACTAAATCCATTACTGTTTGTCTCATTCACCACCTGTACAGGCTTCAGGACCGGAACAGTACACATTTCTACATGCTCATTACGAGCCTTATTACATGCAGCTTCCTGTTCGCGATGAATCTTACGGCTTAGTTCATCATCCTGAATATCTCTTCGTTCATAGCACTTGAACGGAAGATTGCATTTAAAACAAGTTATCGTGTAATAAGCATGACCTTTTTCCTTAACACATTTTTTACTTCTCTCGTGTCGTCTCATATTGGATGTCGTACCAAAAGTCTTGTTGCATTTTCCACACTTGTGTCTTGATGTTGAATTGTTCACAGAATTATCCACAGTGTTCACATGTTGCTCGAAGGTTGTTGGTGTAGTACACATTTCTTCATCGTTATTTACAAGTTTATGTATTTTCTGGTGTTTGTTTAGGTTGTCAACACGCGCAAATACATTATTGCAGATATCACATCTGTAAGCTTTACGACTAGGATTCATTTTACATTTGTGCACTACATGTCTCTTTGCATTACGAGCACATGAAAATGTTTTGTTACAGTAGCTACATGAACGGCTGTAAGATGATGATTTTGAAGTCTTCGGCTCTGCTGACGCATCAGTTTTCACTTCTGTTGGCTCCATTTTGCAACTTGATGATCCAAACTTCCTCAAATAGCGATTCGTAGGTAAAGGAACGAGTTCTTTACAAGTTGCACGATGTCTCTTCATAAGATCTTGTCTTGCTATTGGCATACGACACTTATCACAACGCAGCTGCTTGCGAGATGGGTTTTTCAAACATATCCACTTCTCATGTCTTCTCACATTATGCGATTTACTAAACGTCTTGTTGCAGAAATCACAGAGGTGCTTCTTCGTTGCTGGAAAAACGCCTTTTGCAGACGTACTCTGAGCGGCGACTGGTAGTTCATCATTCATAGTATTCATTCCTTGATCGAGAACGCAGTTGTATGATGTTTACTCCTCAGCGATCAGTTAACAACTGAGGAGTCAGTTCATCAGTTACTATATTTATGCTAGTAAAATATGCATAGTTCTCTTGGTGCGCACACGAAAACAACTAAATAATACTTGCAAGTTGGCACAGTCAAAATTTATAATACATATTACTGTCAACCTTTCATCGAAATCAAGCATCTATTCATAGCTCTTTGACGTTTTCTTGTAGAACGAGTCCACGCTATTGCTACTGCAACTGATGATTAGACGTGATCAACGGGACTGCCATCATCTTCTGCCAAGTTCTTGCACACGCCTTTTCGTTGCTGCATGACATCACAATGTTTTTTAGTCTTGATTATTAAGCTGTATCTTCTAGTTGTAGACACTCTTTTATTACATCCTTCTCGGAGCAGGGTAACTGTGTTTCTTGCCGCATGTGGAAGACTGCACAGTGCCCATACGTAGTACAGTCAATGATTCGACAATATGGTTCGTGGCTTAGTGATTCGTTTGTGTGAAGGCTGTGATAAGTACCGTCACATATTTCTGTAAAGCTTCGCAATGTACCCCGCTTAAACCTAGTGTCACAATGACATAATGATTTGCTGGATGAAAAATATTTCATGTTGACAAGTCGACAGTTCCCAACAAACAGAATGACGTAAGAGCAAGAAAACACACTTTATATTGTCGCTGGTAGACTGCAGAGGGAAACAGCATTGTCATTTCCATAAGAAACTGCAAATTAATATCAGTATCGTGGAAAACTGAACCATGAGGTCTACATTTGCTCTTGTAGCTACACGCTGTGATATTAAAGGTAAATGAACAAAAAGAATACTTGTCTGATCAGACCATCAGCTTGGCTAAAACGATTCATTAACGAGGTATGAAGTTTAAGTCCGTACGTGCGATCAGTACAACCACATTTGCTATCTGCAAGTAGAACGTTGGCATCTGCCTCTAAGAATGTAAATTGATTTTGCTCTGCCCCCACAAAACCAACATATTCTCACAAGCAGAACGAACAATTTTATCTTAGAAGCAGATCAACAAAAACACGTTATTTCTGCACATATCACAGCATGACGTCACCTTGACTAAATTTAATGGTATTCTTGAAAATAGGATCGATAGTAACTGCCATAAAATTACACTTGCTTTTACATATACAGGTCACGCTTCTTCCCGCCTTCATATATTTGTTTTGAAACCGAGGTGAAAGAGACAAAACTACTGTATATGACGAAATAGATGTTTCTCACTCTACATCACCTCAACCTGTGTACAGTTTTATTTACGTCATCTAACTGCTGAAGCAAAACTACTGTTTATAACTAAATCAAAATATTTTTCACTACACCATTTCATCTCAATTTTTAAAAACCTTCTAGTTCCCGTGCTGAATAAATACCACAATATCTTGTAATGAACAAGTGATTTCCTCTTTCGTGCTTTAGTTTTCCTAAAACTAAGAGCGGAAGCAAGACTACTGTACATGACGAAATCAAATGATTATCGCTACACCCCATCTTTTATTTCTATATCTTCAAGTCCCTGTGTAGAATAAATGTCACAACCAGTTGTAATGAATAGGTCATGTACCATTTCCTTTCATACATTTTGGTTTTCGAAATCTAAAAGCAGAAGCAAGACTACTATACATGACGAAATCAAATGTCTATCTATGCACGTCTCTTTCTTAAAGTTCCCCGCACAGAATAAGTTACATTCGGTTGAAATAAAAGGTTTCATATAAGCTGCAAAAGTGTTTTTCTTTCTTGAAGTTTTCTGTGAGGAAGAATCCTACATCCTGTTCCGATTACAGTAAATGGTTCAGATATGCAGTACTGTCACCAACCTCGTACGAAGCGGTAGTTGCATAAACTGCACAGTTGTAAACTAGAAGGTTTAGAACTGTAAACGTATATGTTTGGAAAATATGCGAGCGCAATAGATACGAGAACTAACGAAAGAGGAGAAATATGTAGAACAGAGCTCCAAATTTTCACCTTGTGCACAGTATTTAACGTGAAAAGAAAACATTTGCAGCCACAACACTGCCCACTTGTCTGTTGTTCGATTATTTAACTATAGTTAAGTTTCAGTCTGTCAAAATTCTATCTCCAGTCTTACGTTATCGAAACAATAAAAAAAATTCGACAATAGACTACTTCATTTTTTAAGCGTCATTCAGTGTGGGCTCTGACAACTGCCATAATCAATAATTATTACTGTAGACTCGCTACACTTTTTTTAGGTCATAGCTATATTTGAATGTACATTGCTATTCCTATTTTTGATCGCAAACTTTTTCACAGTCCGTGGTATAATACTTGACGTTTTTGCACTGGTTGTGGTCTTTAGAGAACTGACGACAAACTGTTTTCATTATAAAAATATGCGAATCAAAATCTACACAATAAAATAATGTTCTGTTAATTACATAGGTGTAGCTAAATAGATGTGCGCAGATTCATTTTAGCTTCCGACATGCAGAAGCAGGAGCGCATGTCGTTACTGTTGCGGGAACGATCATCACAGCCGCTTCCACCTATTATCGAAAATGTGTTTATTGAAACTTTTCTGCCTGTTGCGAACCACGAGACCGGAGATATTGTGCAACACGTGGGGGAGCATGTTTCCGGTATTCGATGCAGACCTGTTTCCAGTATTCGAGGCAGACATTTTGTCGATAAATTTCTCCACAAATGAAAGGTAGTAAACAGTTTTTTCGCATCGTATTGGAAGCAAAGCGTCGAGTAAATGTGCAACAGCAATCGCAGGAGCACGTGGTTCATTCACCCTCTTGTCGAGTCGTGCAAACTCGTCAAAGCAGCTGATCAGAAGGCTCACAAACTGCATTCGGTGGAATTGATGGCAAAAGAACGCATGTGCGTCCGGCTCATCGGAATCTGTTTTCAGACGGTGTTTGTAGCTACAGGTCCGGTCGACGTGACAATAATCGATGGAAAACGAAGCTCGTGCAGAAACGAGCGTAAATCAGAGACGTCAAAACCATTTGGCGAATATCGACAGAGAGAAACAAAAGGGGTCTTGAGGCTGTTCCATTCTGGGACGGAAGTCAGACGTCAACCGCGATTAACTTCCAAAGGCAACTGCTTCTGCTAAACATTTTCCAATTGTGTAGACATAATCTTGCACAATCAACAACGTGTAATGTTCACGTCGCTACAGAAGCAACGGTAGCGTACACCACGCCATTCATCTTGCGCCAACCAAATGCTATAGTATGCATCAAGTAATAAACAATCGTATCGTTTGGCACAGCTAGATTATTAAGTTGATGTTTCGACAACGTTATATTGCAGACGTAAACAAACACATCAATCAATACTGAATGTCTGAACCATATAATTTGCTACTGTTATAAAAATTATTCCTTTAAAACATTTGTTAAAAAGTATTTAATGAGCAAGATGTGTCTAAATAGTTGTCAGTTTGTTTCTGGGTGCTGTGGAGAGAAGATCTACGTTCGAATTATCTGTAATATACATAGTGATGCAGCGAAAACTTGCGGACAGCGAATATGAAACCAGTACAACGGGAACTGATAGTAAATATTGCGGCAAGGTGTTTAGACAAAGCGATAATGCGCGAAGACATGAAGAGAGTAATTGTTTATTCGCAACTTCATACAAAATGTACCCGTGCAATGGATGCGACGGTGTGTATGCAAATAAGAGCGGACTGAATACACATGTCAACTATCGCAGACCTCAAGACAAACAGCAAGAACTTCTTCAAGCCGATAGCCAGGAAGACTTAATTAAGCATGCTGACTGTGAGAAGAAAATCATATACTGTGATGTTTGCGTAAGATGTTACGATGCAATACAGGAATTAGCATCGCAAACAACCGCAAACTGCAGAAGAAGGCATCGATCAGCTAAACATCAATGCAAGTATTGTGGTGCTGTGTTTTCTCGAAGCGATAATGCGCGAAGACATGAAGCAAGTAATTGTTTATTTGCAACGTCATATAAAGTGTACCCATGCAGTGGATGTGATGCTGTGTATGCAAATAAGGGCACACTTAATGCTCATATCAGTAACTGTTCTAGCAAAGTGTAATTCATCAGTAACATTTTTGTTATAACGTGTCAATAAGTGTATGTGTTTTTATTTGTTACATTTAGAAAAGTAATGGAGTGTATTCAGTTTTATGTCTGAAGAAATAAAAATCACATGTAAAATGACTTGTGTTATACAATCCATAAATACCTATCTCGATAATAATTAATAATGCATTTTCCCAGGCATACTGAGATAAAATAACTTATAATAAGATTGTGAGCAGTTAACTTACATAAAGAACGAAACTTTGTCTTTTACAGTAATTTTGCACTGACGGAACTAACAAGACATTATAATGATTTCGTTTGCTTATTCATATAAGACTGGGGGATTATCACAAACGTTTATTGTGTACATATTCAAATATGGGGTGGAAAAAACTCCCGGTGTACGCAGCATATGCTAAATAGAAATAATAATTTCGCCCATTAGTGGGGCTATTAAAATAAACAGATCATTTCAAGTCGCATATTCTTCCGGTTGTTATGAATAATCTCACAAAACGTGCTTGTTCATTTAGAGTTAATTTTAGTTTTCGACTAAGAATCTACATATAATGTAGACTGCACTGTCTCAAATATGGAGGGAAAAAATCTAACTTATAAAAAAATCATGCAGAAACATTTATCATCTTACGAGCATGTGATGTGTGAAAATAAAATACAGTTTGTGCTAGGTCGTTAGCTAGGATTTAGTACTAACAAGGTTTCTGTTTTGTCACGTTTTAAAATCTGTGTTTTAGTGCAGAATACGGCACACATATGACGTCGACTGATGTGCGGATATTCATATTATAATTAAGTCAGGCTCGTTTGTAGCACTTGCTGCACACACACAAACACGCACCAACACACACACACACAAACTGTCACACACCTTCTTTCACACACGATACTTGTGACTTCAATACGTGTTTCCCTATAAACTTCGCACAGAAACACAACTCATTTTACCGGCATGTTCTGCGTGTAACAAAAAAGCATAGTAAGTCTGTGGTTTACTGCATTACCGAACCGTTTGAACAGTTCTTCACTGGACATAGATTCAACTAGCATGTGTTGCTGCACCTTTTTCTTCATTAATATATGTGACTCCAGCGACAGTTACTTAACAGTAGTAAAATAAATACGAACATGATGATATATAACCAGTTGAAGCGAATGAAGACATTTGAAATTGTAAAAAAAATGCTTACCTATTTTAAAGTCGGAATACTGGGTGTGTATTATTTATTATTATTATTATTAGTATTAGTATTATTATTTGTCAACAGTGCTTATGTATTAAACTGCTTGAATGTTTAATAAGAATTAAAATATGTATTAACATGACTTAATTTCTATGTACAATTCAATAAACTTTTGCATCTAACTGATACGATAATGTAGCAATCGCAGTGAGGCAGGGACGTAATTTATTTGTCCGTTTTACCCACA
>PNEQ01090284.1:0-12880 GCA_003012365.1 Medauroidea extradentata
CAGTGGTCTTTGAGCACTTGAGTATATGTTCGCTGCTAAAAATGAGGCTGTGTTGCCAAATTTTATGAAGGAGAACCATCCAACTCCCATTCAGCCGGCGATCTCCTGGCGATCCATCGGCAGACAACTATAGTGTAGGAAGGGTGGAAGATCGCCAGCGAACTGCTGCGCGAATAAAGGCCAGGGGCTTGCCAGCAAGTCTTCGGAGGACGTTTATAATTACGGCCCTTATAGAGGCGAGTTGTGGCCAGAAGAATGTATGTCAGTTCAGTGAATTGCGCTTAAGGCCTCGATCTTTAGTTTAGCAATGGTTTCGAAAAAAAAAAAAATTTCAACGCAAATTAATACACGTATAGAAGATTCATTCGTGCAGTTTTAACATTTATATAATATCACCGCATGTATCTGAATTTTTCTGTTGCAATACACTCAACGAATTATTCGAATTTTGCCCCTGAAGTAGCGCATATTTTGCTATCAAAATAAGCCAAAATTAAGCAAAATTATTTTTTGGTAGTAAACGGTACATTATTTAAAAAAACGGTCTGGCAAATTTGTGTATCGTTTGACTGTACACAGTTAAAAATTTTTTCAAAGCATTTGGTTAAAAAATATTAGAGTTATTTGCCTTAAGGCGCCCGCCTGGTGGCCGTATGTTAATGTGAGTGAGGCACGACTCCAAGGGCGATGCTGACCAGGTCATCTGGCGCGGTATCGCCTCTACCGCAAGACACTGAAAGCGCGTGCAGTGGTAGCATAGGGCACTCGCCTGGCTGACACTTTCAGTGAGTGGTGACCCCATCTTTTTATTGGTGGAAAGTTTTAAGCTAAGTCCAATACACCTCTCTATTGCAGTTTCACAAGAATCCCTTCAGTAGTTGTTTAGATATAATAGATTGAAAAAGCCGTTTTCAGTCATTTTGAGGTGCTCTGGAATGGTCTTTCTAATTAACGTGATGTTTTAATTTACTATTCTATGAGACATTCATTTGTCACCCTTTACTTTAACCATGACGTAATATTGACGAGAAAAGTGTATTGGGAATACTTACACCTTCTAAAAGATTCTGGGCCAAGATTTTCATCCGTAAAAAGAACACAAAACACTTGTTTTCGTTATTTCTGGGAGCGTAAAAATTATTTTTAGAGATACATAGACGATCTGAAATGGGTATAAATACTTACATGCAACTTTGCAACATTCTGTAAATCAGGTGTTTCATTTAAGTCTGCAGATAGAATAGTCAATCTGACAGAAGTACAGCCCATAGCGCTACTCTAAATCGTTGTTATCGCCGGGTGATGGAGTTGTAGGTGTGTTGTATTCGGGCCATGTTGTATAACTTCGAAATATGCAGGGTTAGGTTCAACACTCGCTATACAGAGTGTCCACACACGGCAGTATAATAACCACGCCTAGGCTAAATTGGAGCGAAAATGTCGGTGGCAAAATTTTATACGATGACATTTTACGTGCACAATGTGGCAACACTGCACGGAGTAAGTTCAGCCCATACTTGCCTCACGTCTATTACCGTTATAACGATCATGCCATGGTTGTGGGATCAAATCTCGAGCAATACAAACATGATTCGACGTAACATACATAAAATAATAGCCGGACGTGGAGCGCAAGAGGGTATTATCTTGTAATGCTCCATTTAATAGATGTACGGAAATATATTGCATATAATCCCTCTACCATATGTGCACCACTACATTCACAGCTGTCGTAATAGGGAATAAAAAATCTAGGTTTTCCGCGAGTGTTTCAGGAACTGTTATATTCAGTTAGTAGCTAACGACAAAAATAAATGTTAGGTGTAGCTTCTAGTTACCACAAAGAAACAGCTAATATTATTCTAGTCATATACGTGTATTGTGCGTCACTACGTAAGGAGTTTTCATACCACAATAAAGCGTAGTTCTCGACGACGGTGATGATAAGACTCCCAGGTCCTCGTCGTAGGTGACACCACTGGGGATCTTCTTATACATCACATTTAACAAACACGCCTGTACTGTTTCACATCAGTTTTACTCTTACTCAAAGTTACAAGAACAATGTTTGTTTACAACGAGCAAATTCTTGCTCCCGTTTCCATGGAATACGGCGAACTATTTCTCTTTTTACAGCTCAGCCAACACACTCGCAAGAAATACTCAACTAATTGCCCACTATCATTTAAGCATTATTTTAAAATAATTAAAGCAAATGATACCCTTACACGGAATCAAACATAACATAACAACAATTATATTATACGGAGAATGAAAAGTTAGTACGGTGTCCAAATTATGTTTGCCATTAATATGAAGTTCATGAATTGTTCATGGATGAAACACATTAGCTTAGCTTTCTGTAACTGGACTAGTATCCCTACATAATGACATGTTACAATTTCCATGCTACGTTGCCACATCGTGCATGAAAAACGCCTTCACACAATATTGCCACTGACATTTTCGTCTCCAATTTAGCCCAGTATTCGCTTGGTGTGTTATAATACGGTATTTTCTGCAATAGGGGTCGAGCTAATGAGTGAATTAAAACGAAATGTTATAAAGTACGATAGAGTAACAAGACGGGCTACGTGACAAACAATTATTTCATATGAACATTTCTCTCTAAATTAGTAGAAACACAATGTAAAGTAGGCTGTTATAGAGCCTATGAAGCAAAGTGTAGGTTTTAAATTAAAGCTGTACTAGGAATATTTATCTTGGTGGTGGGACCACGGGGGTTGGCACAGTGGCTATACCAAGGTGATCCGGGTTCGAGTCCCAGCGGGGTCGGTCCCCGGATTTCCGCATGTGGGAATCGTGCCGAACGATATCGCTGGTCGGTGGTTTTTCTCGGGGATCTCCCGCCCCCGCTCCCTCATTCCGACGCTGATCCATACTCACATCATGTCATCCCTCACCAGAAGTTAAGTGCTGACCAAAATGTCTTCACTCACTCCTTGGTTGTGCTATAGTAGGTGTGTTATCTTACTATAGTCTGTTCACTTTAAACTGGGCACTTCCCATCACTTTTAAACTGTATTTTATTTGGGCCAAATATGTTAAGTTTTGAGATTGGGGGAATGTTTACACTGTTTTTTTTTTTTTTTTGTTCCAGGGAAGTTTTCAAGTCAAAAATATTAAAAATGATTGCAAAAAGGCTGAAAGAAAATTTTAAGCAGTGCTCCTTTTATCGTGAACAGTCTATTGCTGTTCTGCCCTCCATATTTTGTGTGCAGGTTAAAAAATCCCAAACAGTCCAAACATGATTTTACGATTACTCGACGTTGCGTACATAAAGTAATACCCGGACGTCGAGTGCAAGAGGTGGTTATCTCCATGCAGCATTGCCATATTGTGCACGTAAAATGTCGTCGTAGAACATTTTACCACTAATATTTTCGTGTCCAATTTAGCCCAGGATTCGCGTTGTGTGTTTATCATGCGGCAGTTTCAGGACATTCTGTGTATCTGTACCTCGGAGTAATGACACTATGTCCACTTTTTGTCAAAATGCACTTTTTACCGCAAGCATGACCACAGTTTTAAGTACTTTGCAGTGGCATACAGCACAAAGTCTGTGTTGAGTTAGAAAACTTTGTTTTTGGGCACTAAACAGCTGGATTCACCAGTCAATCACACTCTTAAACTGCTCTCCTGAAAAAATATGATTTTCGTGACATAGTGTCTTATGTCTCCGAGGTACAGATAATGGTTTTAGTGGGTTGTGTGGAACGTATAGTCTGTCTCGTAAAAGAATTCTATTTTTTGACAGTTGATGGCATTTATTTTTAAAACAGTTTCCATGTAAGGACTGGCTTTGCCATTGCCTCAATTGGTTTGTGCAATATCACACTCAGCTGACTGTCCAATTGTGCAATATATAAGTCTATCTTAGGTAATATTTATAATTGTTCGACAGTTCTGAAGATTACCATGTTTGCACAGAGCTACAGGTAAATACTTTACAATTTGATACATTGCACAGTTTGCCAGTCAGCTTAGTTTGTTCGTTTGTTCAGAAATCACCTGTGATGGAAGAACACATTGCTTTTTCCACTGAAATAGCTAACGGCCTCAATGGTCGCGAGGTACGTGTAAATGGGGGATACAGAAGGGGGGTGGGGGGAGGAGGAGGCGAAGGGCGTTTTCTCTTGTGCGGACCGCTGGCCTCATCGGTGCAACGAGGTTGGTATCGATCCCTCGTAGCGTACTTGGAGCCGTACTTCGCTCTCTGTCGATTGTTGACAGTTCATCGGCGCCCAGGAGAGAGACGGAGAGAGAGAGAGAGAGAGAGAGAGAGAGACTACGAGAGGAGGGGAAGGGAAAAACAACCTACCAAACCATCCCGGTGATCCGACCAGACTTCCGGTGATTCGCCGTGACGGAAACAATACTAGAGGCTGTTCGCTGTTAATCGAACATTTTCAAAGCCAACCTTTGAAAAAAAAATCGTACTACTTACCGGTCTCAGAAAAGTTGGCAGCGAGTCAGAGAGAAAAGGATGTGTCACCTCTTTTGTCAAAGTTATTCATTTTAGTTTGAAAAATTAAGGCGATTAGGTTCTTATTTGTGGACTACATTCGTACTAGAAGTTATTTAGTCTGTGTTATGTCGTCAGAGATGACTATCTTAAATTTTGAATTGCCATAACTATTTCATAACTACGATTTAAAATGTCGAACACAATGTGAGTAATTAGTTATGTCCCTACTGAAATATTTTCAAATCAACTGACCAAGTTTTGAATCAGGTAGACGTTCAGAAAAATTCGGCTCTTGAGGCCAACTTCTATAATTTCCACTACTGTCCTACTGTCACGATAATTAATTCTTTATTCCTAAACAAGAACGTATATCGAGAAATTGATGCACAGTTTTGTTCCAAATTGTTTTTACTATGCAATCAAATATGTTTCTAGTTTTAAAAAATGTATAGATTGGTCTAGTTAGTCCAATAAAGAGAATTTCCTTAATTGCATAGTTAGCTTAAACCACTGTGTATTTTATCTTTAAAAGATAAGTTAACATAGATAAACCGTTTTTAACAAAACCTTGCGTCAGTGTTTCGATATCTGCTCTCTAGGATTTATGAAATAATTATGTAAAAGCAGTAGAGATAATGGGTCATGGCCTTAAGAGAGCGTGGTACATAATTCAACGCTAAAAGCATTAATCTATAACTGTAGGTGCCTTGAAGGAAATTTTCTAAAACTAAACAATAGCAATCCTAGACAATAATTTTAGCCAACGTTTTAAACAAAATTGATTCCAGTGTTACGAACTTCTGAGGCACAATCTCTGACGCCGGAACCTCGTGCATTTAACTGAGGCGCAAGAGATCACGCGTAACGAATTAATAATTCTGTATAAATATTTACTTATAAAGTTGGCAAATACAATTATCTAGGATTGACATAGAGTATTTTATCCATATTGGCTTCGAAAAAAGCGTAGAAATCAATTGATGTTTTCAGCGTTTATTTATCTACCACACACTCTTAAGAGTAAGTGGGCCCGGCGCGTGAGACGTGCTATAGCATGATACGGCAAGTCGTTTTTCATGTATAGTTACTAAAAATGTTTCTAATGCGTTTTTCTACGAAAAGAAAGCACACTTCAAATTAAGTCCCTATGATTTAATAAATGCAGTCCGATAATTAAAAACACGATTATCAAGCTCCTCAAAAGTGCAAAAAATGACATTTTAACGTTGCTGTAGCCGAGAAAATATCAACCGTAATCGTAAAACAAAATCATAGAAACCTGCATTGGACTTTACCACAAACTTTCCACAAATACAATTATAAGGTCATCGTTTGAAGTCCCATTGAAGAACAGTTACTACGTAAACACTGCAGCTAGTTTAGTCCTCTGCGCCTAGAGGCGACGAGGTGCTTGACGTACGGGTTATATTCGACTTATCGTCTTCCCTATTTCCGTGCCTCAAACGTAAATAAAAAAAATCTACGGTCCACTAACTCTTAAGAGGAGTGTGAAACGGTTTCAAATTGTCGCATTTGACGCGTGGGAACAGTGGAGCTATAAGAGCCAGAGTGCCACGCTAGACGGGAAGTATATCGCCTCTACTCACAGCGCGCCAAACTGGCGTGCAAGTTTTTCGTTGCAGTCTTTTCGCTATGGAACTTTGGGTTCCTGTGCTGGTTTTGCGGGTTTAATTTTTTAAATCCTGAAAGGGAGCAGATATCTCACAACCATTACATAGAAATGTTGGAAATATTTTGTACTATGTAGCTTCATTTTTCCAACACATAAGATTATATAATTATGGCTAATTATCGACTTAATTAAATTTTCTTTAAGTCAGACAAAATCATAAAAACGTATGTTTTGAAAAAAAAAATAGGTTATATGATATACAAACAATTTCCAACGTTTCTATATAACGTTTTTTTAGATAGCTGCTCACTTTCAGAGCTTAAATAATAAAACTTAATAACATAGGATAAGTATGGACCCGTGGCCTTTAATCAGTGCCCCTATTTTTTTTTCTGGACAATATGAAATAAAAACCAACGCATGCATATAATTTAGCACTTTACGAATTAAGGTGGTATTTTCGGAGAAACAGCAGTAAAAAAAAAAGTTTTTATAATTTTGAGAGGCCCGAAAATAATTATATTACTAACAAACGTGATGAATTTTTAGAAACATAGTTTCAAGTATGTGTTGTTGTCGTATATCAGGGCCATTCTCTTTAGTCTATGCTGGTTTTGAGATAATATTTTTTAAAACTTAAACGAGAGCAGATATAAAAAATCTGCCTGGCGGTTTTGTTTAAAATGGTTTTTACCGTGAAAGCTATTTTTTTTTTCTGAAAAAGAAATTATACGGTTTATACTGAAAGTCAACTAACCAGAATTTCGTTAATTACATAATTAGCTAAAGTCATAGTATTTACAGCCAACATGGATACGAAGATTTAAAAAAAAAAACTGCCGAACAGATTTTTGATATCTGCTCTCGTTTAGGTGTAAAAAATTAATATTCCTAAAAAAAAAATATATATATATATATATATACTGGAGAGCATGGCCTTGACGTGACAAAAATAATTTGAACTGTTTCGCGGAAAAAAATAAAATAATAAAAATAATAAAAATAATAAAAATAAAAAATAACGGATCATACGGTAGGCCTACAACGCCGTCCATGCGCCACGCGAGGACTTCTAGTAATGCCGCCTCTACACATTGCCGAACATTCGCCGAATGTGCCCGAATGCGATTGTGTAGACGGTCATTCGTCTATTGTTCGTGCTCGCGCGGTGCAAGAATGCCGAGTAGCGATCCGTCTGTAGCAGGTTTTTTGTACACGCATCATAGAACGCTCGTCCCGAACACGAGCGCGTCCCTCCACACACTCGCCGAACATAGTACAGTTGTTTGTTTACTGTCCAACGAGAAGCACTCGAGCTGTGATCTAAACTTCTCTACATTAGCGAAAATGACAGAGTGGAGTAATTAACTGACTTGAACATTTTTACATGTTATTCAATTTGACTTCAACATTAGTATTCGTCGGCACGTTCGGCGAATGTATAGATGTGTACATTCGTCCACAAATGATTCGGCAAAACATTCGGCCAGTCGCTCGGCGATAGTGTAGAGGCGCCATAACACATTAATAAAGTTAAATAAATTGAAAACGCGATGTGATTGTTTTACGAACGTACGTATCACGGTAAGTGGAAAAGTAAAAGTTATGTTCCTGGAAGTTTAACGTCACAATGACAGTCGAATGACTACTGGTCTCACAGTACGTGCAATTAGCCTGTGTCTAAAAAAACCTCACTCTAACGTTCTTTCCTGTTTTCTGGCGTTCCCACTCACTGATTTTGCACGTTGCACCCTCTAGTTAAGAGTGTGTGGTAGATAAATAAACGCTGAAAACATCAATTGATTTTTACGCTTTTTCGAAGCCAACATTGATAAAATACTCAATGACAATTCTAGATAATGGTATTTTCCAACTTTATGAGTAAATATTTATCCATAATTACTAATTCGTTACGCGTGATCTCTTGCGCCGCAGTTAAATACACGACGTTCCGGCGTCAGAGATTGTGCCTCAGCAGTTCGTAACACTGGAAACAATTTTGTTTATAACGTAGGCTAAAACTATTGTCTAGGATTGCTATTGTTTAACTTTCCCAAATTGGCTTCAAGAAACCTAGTTGTAGATTAATGCTTTTAGCGTTGAATTATGTACCACGCCCTCTTAAGTAAACAAAGAACGTACTTAAAAAACACTTTTGTTTTTAACTATGTTTATTCGTAGATAGTTGTGGATAGCTAACACAACAGCTATAAACAGAAATTTATTCGTAACGTATTTCAAATATCAGACACTTGAAATAAACAACAGTCATCTTTACATGTTATCTCTAATACTTATATATACCAATGTAAATAAACATATCGGACGACAGAGAGAGAGAGAGAGAGAGAGAGAGAGAGAACAGTCCTACAACTTCATGTTCCAGTACACGTTTGTAAAACGAACAACTGACATTATGTTCCACGTAAACATCACTCGCATGCTCATTCGTTCTTGCGTTTATATTCGTACTTGAACTCGCACGAAGGAATGAAAAGGGACGAGGGAGTAGGAGATTCCCGAGAAAACCCCGCGGCATAGTTTAGCATGATTCCTACATGTGAAAATTCAGGGACCTACCCCGCAGGGAATCGAGCCCGGATTGTCATGACGGGAGGCGGGTGCTTTAACCACTGTGCCCACTGCTGCCCCAATATTATGTGTTATAAATATGAAGTTTAAGCATTGATTTATAAATTTTAAATTATATGAAAATATGTGTTAAATGCTGTGTTGTAGATTATTTAGATAACATTTGCGATAAATTAGGAAAAGTTATATTTACTACCCACTCTAGCCCGTCCGAACAAAGCTGCGACTTGGGTAGTACCTGATATTATTATGATCGTTTTATGCTATTTATGATAATGTAAGCGTTATAAGAAGATAATCTTGTTTAGAATATTACTAGAAACCACAATTGGGACAAGGTTCAAATTTTAATCGCTTAATCTCAAAAATGGTAATTCTTAGGGAAAAAAAGCGTAAAAACAATTTTTATAGATAATGCCCTACAATTTGTGTCTGACCCATTTTTACGATAAAACTTACCGTTTGGCTGAAAAAAAAATGTTTGCGGACTTTGACTTTGAATAAAATTGTTTGCAGATGTGGACCGATTGGGACTTTTCAAATGCCATTTACAATGGTGTTCTGAACATTCGTACAATTTTTCAGCTTTATGCGAGTTACTGTAACCGTGGGTGTCTATTTTGCAGTGGCGGCTCGTGGGTATGTGTGGAGTGCAAGATGGAACTTATTTTATGCTGTGTTGCCACACTATGAACGCAAAATGTTGTCGTTCAACATTTTGCCACTAACATTTTCACCTCCAATTTAGCTCAGGATTCATGTTGTGTGCTAATTACGCGGCCGTTTGTGGACATCTTGGAAAACTGGATAAGACAGAACAACTGACCGTTTTAGCCTTCAGTCCCTCAGAAGAACGGGATGTGTTTCTTCCGTGGAACTGAAATACTGTCCAGATAAATGCACGGAAATTATCAGTATTTAAGAGGGATTTCCTACCGATAAGATAGGAGGCAGCGCGTAATCCGTACTTTCATGTTTTTTTTTTTTTTTTTTTTACTTCACTTACTGTCAATCTGCAAGCGAGGGTATTTAAGTATTAGAACGTACGTATACCAGCGAATAGTACAAGTACAAATAAGTATATATATATATATATATATATATATATATATATATATATATATATATACACACACACACACACAGGATGTTTCTAAAATACTTATGCAAACTTCGGATGTAGGTTCCTTACACCAAAACAAGAAAAAAAAATTCATATAATCATACGTTCGAAAACCATTAGTTTTTGAGTTACTAATGAAAATTTTTTTGAATGTGTTGTAATGTAATGAGTTATATAAACATACATTGAATTATATTATTGATTTTAGATGCCCCTTAGTTTCTATTCTCTAAAGCCTGGTACACACTCTTCATCATAATTAGTATATAATTCCGTACCGAATTCTGTGCGAGTAGCACTGCGACAATGTGTACCGTAACTACGCTGTTTTCAGACAGAATTACGTACTTAATTTCACAGATACAACCCGTCCTATTTTCCATCGTTGTGTATGTTCACGCGTATGCGCGATGCACAGTTTCAGCCACGGCGCATGCGAAGTACGCAAGCAGGGTTGCCAAAGTGATTTTAATAGAAATAAAATTCTTGTTTTCTACCTATCACACGACTACCGCAGTTATCGAAACTTAAATAATACAAATAGTTTAACTTATTTGGGAATAACATGCGTTTATTGTTTGTGAGATAGTTTTCGGGAACTCTACAATTATATGTTATGGATTATAGCAACCAACATCACAAATATATTTTTCTTCTTTATGTACCGAAAGTTGTTAGTAAACACTGATAGTGTGTACGCAACATAGAAGTTGTGCTACATAATTCTGGTTTAAAATCGCTATTGGTATTTAGGAACAGAAATATGAAATGAATTGAGTAGAGAAATAAGAATACCGTGTAACGGGCTTTAGAACCGGTGAGAGTGTCATAAACTCAGAAAGTCGCAATTAAGGTTCGAAATGCCATCCTCTTGCTTCCCATAAACTCCGTTAACATGTGTTTGTTCGTGTGTGTGATGTTGGTTGGTATGTGTCGATAAACTACGACACCGTTTGACCGATCACCATGAAACTTGGCACATATATGTATTTTTTCATTGAGAAGGTTTTTATAATATCAATTTGACTCTAACTCACCAACTCGCAACTAGATGGCACTGCAGTGTAGGCCTATCAACTTCTATGCCGTTCCACATATCACCATACATAAAAATAAATGTTTGCTTGTTCGTTCGTCTTCTATGCGTTCCTATTCCTTTCAACAGATTGGGTTGAAACTTTGGTGAGTTGTGCGAGCATCCGTGAAGGCTTCTGCCAAAGAAATGTGTGTGTGTGGAGGGTAGGGGGGGGGCTGCAGTGGGGCAGAACGGAGAACGAGCATCGCAACGCATGCCGCGACAGCTAGTTCGTTATAAATGCTTAATAAAATTTTTCGCATAAAATATTTTAACCTCAGAAGGCAATACAAGACGGAAGCAATATGGGCGACACCAGAACGCACGCCAAGACTAATCGCGCCTTTATGTTCGGAACAAGTAAATTGAGCCGATATGTTTTATTTACTCTTTTTCTTATTATATACTCTATTTCGTATAAGTTTAGTAAAATTTTACAGCTACTTATGGGCAATAATTTTTAATATTTTGTGATTTTTGGCACAGTGCAAGACTAATTTTGCAGTACAAATGGGGAAATGGACTTTTTAAGTTCATTTTATAAATAAAAATGTCTTGCGTTGCACCACAAATCACGAAATATTAAAAACTATTGCCCATAAGTAGCGTCAAAATTCACCATACTTATATGAAATACAGTATATCTTAAGGTGTCCGCCTGCCGAGCTGTGTACAAGGCTTCAGCCTTTACAATATTACAGGGCCGCCAACAGGATTTTCTCGCCCCTATGCAAGTAAGTCTTCGGGGTCCTTACTATTCCAAATACTTCCTTTTTTTATTTGTTTTTTCGTTTTTCAAGTTACATCCAAAATGATATATTTCCTAATCAACCCTCCTGAATGGAAGATTAATGGTATACACGTTGTTAATAGTGGATACATTTTTTTTCTAATAGTACACTCAGCAGCGCCGGGCTCGTCTTGGTCCCAGGACTCTATGCAATTGCCCCCCCCCCCTTCATTTTTGTCACCCTTCTCCGACTCTCTCTCTCTCTCTCTCTCTCTCTCTCTCTCTCTTTTGTCGGAACAGCAAGTTTATTAAGACAAAATTAATATTTTAAAAAATATTTTATCGATTTGCTACAAAAAAAAAAGAACTGTCCTCAAAGAAAAAAAGTTCTCCTAATATACGTATTTTATCCCGTTATTTTCTGTAAATCAAGATTTCTTTACAGTAAGCTAAACAGCCGGAAAATATATTTTTGTAAAAAAACTGTTTTACAGTGTGCGGGTTAATGTAGTAGCCTATGATACGTGCTAAAATCTGATAGTTTCCTATGCATTGGTTCTACGCATGTCTCCTTGTAACTCTTATTTGTGATTAAATTTACCCTTTCAGAGTCAGTCACGACATGCATCAGTACTTAACATGTTTCGAATAGTCTAAGCATGATTTATTTCAACCGCATTTTTTGACGTGAGGCTGAAATCAATAAATAATTAGTTAATCCCTTATTGCGATCTCTCGGATCAGAATCCTACCGATAAATGAACAAATTTAAGATTTGAATAACTGTGAAGACATTTTTTACGCCTTACTTTGTTTTCGTTTTTAATAATTAACATCAAAGTTATGTTATGACCGAATTGAACTAAATCCGAACTTCTAAGGCAACTGCCGCCTCGATAGACAAACCAATCTTAACACCTTAATGGATTCAAGAGAACTGTTTCGAACAAAAATTTCTTTAAGAATATTGTCACATCGAGAAAATTTGTCCATTAGTGTGTTTAATACGTAGTGTGTAAAAAATCAATGTTAAAAATTAACATTTCACAAAAAAATCGTTATGAGAGAACTGGGGAACAAAATTTCCATAAGAATCCGAAAATGAGTCAAACATATGCTACCTATGAGGTTGGAATGTTACACACAGAAGTCACATTTGAGTATAAAATTGTCTGTCCCATTTAAAAAAAAAAAAAAAAAAAAAAAAAAAAAAAAAAAAAAAAAAAAAAAAAAAAAAA
>PNEQ01090285.1:0-39308 GCA_003012365.1 Medauroidea extradentata
GATTAAATAAACCTATAATTCCTTAGGAAATGTGCTTGAAAGTGCCAAAAGGTATACATGTTGTACCTAGGAACATGTTCCCAGGTACATCATGTGCTAGTGTTCCTGGGTACAATATGTCGCCATTTTCTATAAATTATTAACTCTAGGTTACAAATAACTGTAATATCAGTATACAAATAATGGATTTTACTCACCAGTACTCGCAGATTTCAGCTGTTCAATCGACGATGTTAGTCATTAGACTGAACTCAACTTATTCACAATTACAGAACGTCCAAATTATTTACTTCACACGAGCAAAATGACGAATACTTGCTAATAACCGCTATGCGCGTCCAAACGCCAAAACAATAACCTTGTGCTGCGCTCTAACGCTGTTTTCACACTGTACTTACATGACACTGGGGTAGAGTGCAGCACTGTTCAGGAAACGAAAGCCCTAGGTACAACACTCTCCCCTACATTTTGTTTCAATATTTAGTGGGAAGATGTGTATACAATTTTCAAACAACGAATAAACAAAATAAGGGAGATATCAAACACATTCCAACTTGATTTATATCGAAACATTATTATGATTATAAGTGAATTTTGGATAAAAAACATAGTATCGATTTTTTCAGATTGGCTGCTTAACGGAACCCCGTTGAACCAATCATCTCATTCTTGTGATAAAACTAGTACGATGGAATTCACTTAAAATTTAGTTTACCACAAATTTTTTACTATAAATGTAACTTCTTAAAAAAATCTTTGAGGTAAAGAAACTTTGCAGCAGTTTATAAAACAGATTTTGTTTTGTAAAGAAAATCTTTGTAGTGTATAGTATTAGAACTTACCTCCATGGTCAGTAGATCGTTGTAAATCTACACAAACTGTTTGTTAAGTTGGTTTCACACGACGCAAAATACGTGGTAAGCTTGGGCTATATGTCGGCTTACCGTGAGAAATTCTTGTGCAAGATTTTTTTTAAAGCGATATCTTGCGCAAAATGGGAGGCTACAGCATTTTTTACACTTTATGATAGCTACTTGATGAAAGACGCAGTATGGAGCGATCATGTTTTTTCTTCGTAATAAAACTCAATCATAGAACTCATTAGAAAATCATAATATTAGGAGTGTAACTAAAGATATTGTGTTTAGTAAATGTCTAAAACTTTACTCGCGTCCATTGAATAGCAAATAAAAACAATAATCTATAGAGATATTACTATTGCGAAGGTGAACTACGGATCGTTCATATTTTATTTATGTAATAACATGGTTATTTGGACAGTGTTATTTAAAATTGAGTCAACCCTGAAATCGACAAAATCCAAACACTGCCGTATACTGAATACCCACATGGCGATTTAGTGTTATAATTTATTTTAAGAGCTCTGAAATATTTCCATTAATATGAGGTTATCACTTTAGTATGGTTATCAGATTCCTCTAGACGCCAATATTACTTTGCTGCATATGAATTTAAATGTGGATTGAATCATTTTTGCATAACGCCGTCCATCTGACAGTTCAAGTGGCTATGAACTAATTCTGGAAACGAAGAATAATAAGTTGTGGGTAGAAACAGAAGTAGAGATTTAAGAGAGGGAGAGGTTTTCCTGTACGGGTGTTGCCAACATTCGTTAAAAGTCACTAGTTTGACAGATAAATTCCAATTTATTAACTACGAATCAAATATATGGAAAACATTAATGACATATGACGTGAATACAATACGCACAGAAAAGTAAATCTAGAAGTAGCATTGAATTCAACATTCATGTCAGTATCATCTTGGTTCTATTTTATTACAATCAGATTTAAAAAAAACAAGGTAATTTTTATCTCTGTAACCATAGCTAGAAGTCTTGATGCTTTAGAAAAATGCTAAATAAACATTTTATTTGGATATTTTATATGTGTTTATGACACAGCATATCACGTTTATGATATAAATTCTTAAATGTATCGACTTAATTACAAAACGGTTCGGCTTTATTGATTAGGATTTGACTTAATAATCAATTAAATAGAATCCTTTTATCTCTTCAGAACATATTAGAACACTGTTTGTGACACAAAATTTTGCACGTATCTGTCTGACATTGTAAAATAGAACATTTAAATAACTCATGGAAACGTTTATCAAGTCTCCGGTTATATGCGTCAGTGGTTCTCAAGAGCTCATTACATACCAACCCATACTCTACAATACGTTGAGGATTACACGGTGATTTACTAATGTTCCCATGATATAATTTCCAAGACGATTTAGAGGCATTTATGACTGCAGACGAGTTAACCCACGAGTCGGAGCTCTGATGAGAGAATCGATTAAAACGCCATCAGTGGTAATGGATGACCTACCAGGAAAAATATATAAATTAGGAGTTATTTTTTCATACCCACGGCAGTGGAAGATTCATCCGTGAAACTTTGAACGTTAAAGAGTTGCACGTGGTGCTATGGTTTCTTAATATGCTTTTAGACGTCGCAAGGCGCACTGAAAACTCGTGTAAAATTCAAAATTGAATTTGCCTTTTTTTTTTTTTCGTTATGAGGTATTACAACTGGCACGGCACGTAGATTCTCATTGGCCGTTCTGAGTTAATCGCGTCATCAACTGTGAACTTGTCATACTGATAAATTAGAATTATAATCGCACTGTGGAAGAAAACAATTCACTGGTAATACCAAGTGTCTCTAAAGTCTTCCACAGGGTTTGAAAAATTTTGGCAGAAATAATAATTGAACAGGGCACGTTAAAGTATAACTATTGAAGTGTTTACCACAGTCATATATGATAATAGTGGCCTTTTGAACTTTTCATATTCTTTGTGAACTTACAACTGTTGCATATAAAGCCATGACCATGATCTTTCATTTCGCAGTGATTTCGAAAATATTTTTTTAAACAGAACCTGATACATATATCAAAAATGTATTCTGACATTTTAACACTTATATATCATTGTTTGCATCTGAATATTTTTCTGTTGCAATACACCAAACATATTTGTAGATTTCCCCCCCTAAAATATCAAAATTTTTTTGCGAAAGTAAGCCAAAATGAAACAAAATATTTTTTTTCTGACAAACTATACATTATTTTTAAAAAACGATGTGTGCGAATTGTGCATCGTATTACTGTTAACATTCAAAAATTTTTTCAAAGCATTTGGTTTAAAAATAATTTAGATATTTGCAATTATCTGAAATAAATTAAAGGTCGTGGCCTTAAATTAATTTATTCACTATTTATGAAAGTGCAAAAATGTGGAACCTTGAATTTTTCCATCCGACCTCTTAGGCGTTATAAGGCCGGTTTATCTTTAACTATTCAGCATTCTTTAGTAGTTGGTGTGAGCATTGTGTCTCTTGTTCTTTTGAGACGAAATCAGTTACTGAGGCTCAATGAAATTATTCCACAGAGTTCGATTAAAAAATTCCAAGTAGCTGCACAAAGAGGTTCGCAACATCGTTTCTAGGGACTGATGATATTGATGGTCGCAAACGATATGGCAGATAGTGTGTTAGTGATAAACGTATGGAAATAATCAAATGAATGCCTGCCCGTAGCCCTACAACGTACAGTTGTACAACTTGCCTAAGGAATGTGCTATTCCACGGGCTTCTATATACAAGAATGCTACATAAGGGGTTGATTCTATTTGAATAAAAAGTTCAGTTAGTGCAAAAGTTAAAACATACTGACTGAATTAAACGATGACAGATCGTAGAAGACAGATTGGCACGCATTTGCCTCGGTAAGTTATGTAAAACAGTCAGCTTCCACAGACGAGGAAACATTTCACACAACATTTGCGAATTGGGGTTCGGAAGAACCTCATGTAAAGTTAATGTGTTTTGTGGAGTAATGCATTGCTAGGTTACTGGACTGTTCTATTTTCAAGATCAGACTGGCAACACTAGAAACAATTTGGACATGCTGCAACTGTACAAAGTAACAAAGTACCACGAAATGAATCAATAAAATTCACACGCACGCACGCACGCACACACACATATGTTTATATATATGCGTACTCGCATTGGTATTTTGGTCTCTGCAGCGTGTGGACTTACTAATTAAGAATTCATATTCCGACAATTTCATGATATTAGGCATCGAATGTGTTCATCAGTTCATGAGACTAAGAAGTCAATTAACCAGAATCTCATTAGTTACATAATTAGTCAATACCATTGTATTAAGTGTCTTAGATAAATTAACCAACAAGGAGAACACCATTTCAAACAAAACTGCCGAACCGATTTTGATATCTACTCTTGTTCAGGCTTAAACTATAATTATCTCGAGAATTGTAGAAACATGAAAACATGGCATTAAGGGTCCTGAAGTGCGATATAATCATAATTTTATATTTTTTATGAAATAGTATTAGTTTTGTAGACGATACTGGTTAGTACATGTTACTACTACGAAAAAATTTTAGCTGGCATACTTTTCTAGTAATTGTAGGTCAAAATCAAAATTTGCACGTTACGATTATGCATAGTAAAATCAAATTGACTTACTTAAGTGAACTAATTAACTGTGAAATAACACACCATGGGCTATGTAACAAAAAATAATAAACTTTTAGAGAACGGTTTTAGAACTTAAACAAATTGCATAATTTGCAACTTTATTCCTTTAACGTTGCGATTAAAAAAAACTAAATCTGTCACATTGTTGGTTTCTAAATATCTTATTACATTGCTCACGAGATGTTCGTTAATAACGAATTATTTCATTTACGTAAGGCAGTTGGCTTTCACTATTTGCATGGTAGCGTAAAATGCAATTTTTGACTTTGGCCCAACTTTATGGGAAAACTATGCGAGCTAAAATTCTTTTGTAAGGGGAAACTGTACTTATGAGTATTGTATGCCAAATAAACTCTGTATTATTAAAATAAAAAAAAATTTATTTTATAAAACCCTTAATGGTGTTAAGGTGGGAAAAATAGTAATTGTACATTTGTATTAAATATTGTTAGTTTTGCTAACGTTAATTGGGAGTTTATTTTCCTCATACAAAAAATGCATATCCTGTTTTCCCATGACGGCATTTAAAAGTCTAAATTTGCATTTTTTATTTCATAGAAATCATGAAAACTATTAAACATAATGGAATAAAGCATATAATAACTACATGTTCCGAGCAACTGCTTGAAATATGTAGAAACCCACTAAAATTTTTGTTTGTATTTAAAAAAAATTAAAAACTGGTAATTGATTTACTTTTAGCGATTTATTTAATACACAAATATTTTATAAAGCGTCTACGTGTGCTGAAAGCCGTAGACTGTGACATGAAGTTTTGACGTGATTTATTGGTTTTCAAGTTTTGTGTGAAAAAAAAATCCAAATTTTGACTTTGAAATGCCATTCTAGGATAACTGGCTAAACATTTTTTTTTTCGTATGATGAAAATGTCAATAAAGCCTACTCTATTTATACACCCTTAAAGTGAAGTATTCGTGTGTGTGGTGTGACCGCTGCTTTCTTCAGAGCCAGCCTGCGGCTTGCTCCAGGCCTGCCGGGGCGACTTGACAACACCGCACACTCTCGGGGTCGCCGAAGACCCTCCTAAATCAGGGACGTCTTCCCTCCCTTCCCTGCAGGTTCTCGGGTCGGAAACAGCAAGTAAACAAAGCAGAGAGATGGCTTGGTAGAGGGTTATATGGGATGCTGCTACTGTGGGTGCGGGACAGCCTGAGGCGGGAGACAAGATCCCTTGAGAGCACACTAACTTCAGAACTAGGGAGCTGAGGCTCAGATTCCTCCAGGGTTGCCGTCCAGGATGAATGGCTCGGCTAGCGTCGGGACGTATCCGCGGAGTGATTCACATCACACCCGGATTTACAAGAGAAGAGCTCGAATATTTGTCTCCTCGTTTCACAAGAGTATATCTCGGGAATCCATCTATATAGCGCAAAGGTGCTAGGTAAAACTTATACAGTAAATTGAATAAGTAATTATAGAAACAGCAGAAGTCAATTTTCTACCCAAAATAAATTGTTAGTGTTATAATTTCGTTCAGTGAGTGAGATATGTTTGGTCAGCGCTTAACATCGAGGTCTTCAACGCTGGTGAGAGGTGACATGAGGAGAGTATGGAACATCGCCGGAACGAAAGAGTGGAGGAAACAGGATATCCCCGACCAACGTCATCGTCCGACACAATACTCACATGCGAAAATCCGGGGGGATCGACCCCACAGGGAATCGAACCCAGATAGCTTTGGTGGAAGGGAATGGTGTGATCATTCGGCCGCCGCGGAACCATAATTTTGTACAGAAGTAGTCATTTAAATATTGCGTTTCTCAAATGAACTCATAGTTCAGTTCCTTTCTACGCTCGAAAATTACGCTTAATGTTCTTAAATAATACATGCATCCACAACTCATTTTGGTAGAAAATTTGGGGTTGTTATAACCCCCATGGGTAATTTTGCAGAAGGATTGATTGATTTCAATCGATTGTGTGCACGTGGCAAATATGCATTATTTTATATTTGTACGACATAGTGTCTTGTTTTATAATCTTGTAATGCGATTAGAATCTCCAGTTAATAAAAATAGCTATCGTAGTCTTCCCACAGCGGCAAGTCAGAATCAAAAATTTCAAGTTATAGGAACATAAATATTGAAACCAACTGACTTACTCGAACGAAATAATCGATACTAAAATTATGTATTATTGACCACGAGCTATAATATTTAAAACCGACAGCAAAATCCATTTGCATTTTCAGAAAACTACCTTAAATGAAGAAAATTTTCATTATTTTCAGAATTTTTAAAGAATTACAAAGTAAATTTATTTTGTGTTTTAAAATATTTTAGTACATCGCTTGTAATATCTTATTTCACTGTAAATTATTTCTTTCACGTAGGTAGGTCGGTTTTCTGTTATTTGTATGTTCTCGTAATTTACAAATGTTGAATTTAACATGCCACTATGGAAAGACTATGAGATCTAAAAAAATTTTCAAGAAGTCACAAGTAATGTCTGAAAACCGAACATATGTGTAGACTACAAATATAAAGTTACCCTTATTTGTCATGTGAATGCCCTTAAGATTATGCTCCATAATTTTTTCTGCGTTTTCGCTAGTTAGTGTTTATTCCTAAACGAGAGTAGATAAAAAAAACTGTTCCAAACTTTTATCAAAACTGTTATTTATTATGAAGTCTAATTTTATTTAGACTAAATGTTGTATAGACTTAGCTAATTAGTACATTAATAAGAATATCCTCAGCCACATATGTAACTAAAACCATGGTGTACTTTGTCTTAAAATAATTAATTAATTTGGTTAAAAATTTTTTAAACAAAACTTAGGAACATGTTTTCAATATCTGCTTTCGTTGATAAATAAAAAAAATTGTATCGTAAAAGGAGTAAATGTTACGGAACATGTCTTTAATACGAACATTTTTAGTTATCGGTGATTGTAAAGTATTCTTCGGTTTAAAATTAATTAGTAGCAAAGATGTTTGTCAGAATTTGCAAACATGTATTTAAAACAAAACTTGAGGTGCACATTTACTCAGAAATGTTTTAAAATAACACCACTTTACGATGTTTAGAAATCGTGCTAACTTAAGTGTCAACTTGAGATACCTTAATTGGACAACGAGGCCTGCGGAGAAGGGACTAACTTAACTGTCAACTTTAAAGTGAGCCCCGAGACCAGGGAAGAAGGGATGGTTGGTGAAAAATTATATTATTGTCAGTGAAGAGAGTATGCCGCGAAAATCGATGGGTAAAGTGAACTACCATTTCATCACGTATTTATGTCAAAATGACTTATCTTCAGCTTCGTTCGGAGGGGCCTTGAAAATATGACGCCCAGCTGTGGGCGAGTCAAAACAATTGGCTAGTGAAATGTTTGTATAGTGTTACGATTACCAAGAGCCTCGCCTGGACGACGGCAGTACAATCAGGCCAGTGGTTGCACAAGACAAGGGCCTCAATGATTCTCCTCACCTGCACTGAAGTGTGGTAATGTAATGTAATGTATTGGGGGAACCATGATCTGTCTCCTTCAGGCCTTCCAGCCGTTACCAGCTCGCCAGGATGGTCCTGGGTCGAGACCCACGACGTGCCGCTGTCCGTCGATAGCCGAGCAAATTCATCATCAGCCTCCGGCACATCTTGTTACGGTGAGGTCTAAGATGTCAGAAGGGTCACCCACCATAGAGTAGAGTACATACACAACTAACTAAACAGCCGCTCACCTCCTATATAAATTATGTAATATAACCTTGTAGTATTATTTTACTTAACTATGTAGAGTAAAGCCACTGTAATTAGATTAACATATTTCATTTAACCGTAACATTAGGCTGTTCAGGACAAAGTGAGCACTTTTGAAACCTAGGTAACTCGTTTTATCTTTCAGATAGTTATAGGTTTTTTCAGTTTTTTTAGGTAAACAAAGCAAGCTAAGTAACACTCATTCAATTAATTGTGCTGTATTCAAAAAGTCGTAGGTTGTAATTAAAATTAATTTGTAGTTATTATTTTTGACAGCGTGGTCTTGAATTACTAACGAATCAACCCGTGTTGAAATTACGCAACGGCCCTGTTTAAAATATTGAATTTTAATCGCCTTTAGAAGTAACTGTTTAATCAACATTTATTCTGGTTTCTCCTAAGTGTTTTTGGTGCCTCCGACAAGCGCACAGCTCAGGAATGGACACGCTCCGACAGAGGTTCGACTGCCGGCCGGCATGGCCATTAGGTCGACTCTCCTGCCGAGAGACTGTTAAACCTCGCCCTTGGCAACGCGGCGGGCTCGCCTCGCCACAGGTAGCGTACAGGGACATAAAAGTAAAGGAGGTAATGGCGTTAGTTTGATGGTTTGCCGGGAGAGCAGAGAATAACAGCCGTCGGTATTACATCTTCCCCTACCCTCTTTCTATCTCTCTGCTCAGAAACCCAAGCCGCGTTCCAAATAACATTGTAGATGGTATTTGAATTGATTGACTAAAAAGATTTTGGTCAGCACTTAAGGCCTTGTTCCTTAGTTTTGCAGTGATTTCGAAAATATTTTATTATTGCTACCAAATTCTCACATCTAAATTTTGCTCCACAGTTTTGACACTAATATGTCATAATTTGTGGCTGAATTTTTTGTAGCAATGTAATGAAAGATTTTTAGATCTCGTTACTCAAAGTACCACGTTTATTTGTCGTGAAAATATGCTAAAAGAAGCAAAATATTTTTCTGACAAATAGTACATTGTTTTTAAAAAACGAATCCACAGTTTTGTGCATTGTGTGATTGCACAATGTCTGAATTTTTTCCCCAAGCTTTTGGTTAAAAAATAATATTTGAGTTATTGGCGCCAGTCTGAAAAAAAAACTAAGTTACAAGCCCTTAAGCGTTTGTGTGAGGGACATAGCGTGAGTAAGAGGAGCAGCTCCGGAATGAAAGAGCAAAGGAAACAGGAGATCCCCGAGAAAACAAGCAACCAGCGTAATTTTCGGGCACAATTACAACATGCGATAATCCAGGGACCAATCCCGTCGCGAATTGAACCCGGATCACGTTGGTGGGATGCCCAGTGCTCTAGGCACTACGCCAAACGCGGCTTCTATTGTGTTTTCAGTTATGCGTTTTGAATTTGGTAAAATTCCAATTAGAACCCTTGAATAGTCAGGTATTGGCAGCTTGCTCTGCTGCCTGGTGTCCCAACGTCGAAGCTAGAGAATGTATTTTTTACGTTATAAAATGATGGTACGTCTGGTCACGAATGTTAAACATAGAAAATTGTAAGACGATTACAAACAGTTTTAGCAAGGGCTCCGCCTTACACGCGCATGTGCTGGAATGTTTTAATAAATACGCTCTGTTTACGAAAACCAATACACGTGTGCCCATTGCATTAATATACGAAAATAAAATAATTCAAACGATGACGAACAGGTAGTCTTAAAGTATCATGCCAATAAAAAAAATAATTTCAAGGCCCGCCAAAATGACAAAAACAGCTATTTAAAAATGTTACATCTGAAAAATTACTCGTGGAATTTGTGTGAAACTACTCTAGAAACATGCAATGGACTTTACTTAACATTTTCCATCAATTAAAATATGGAATGACCCCTGAAAGTGTCAGTCAAGGTGAGTGATCTACGATACCACAGCAGTGTCTTACGGTAGAGGCGATACCGCACCAGATGAGCCGGTCAACATCGCCCTTGGCGCCGTGCCTCACTCACACTAACACACGGCCAATAGGCGGGCACCTTAAGTTTGATATAAATAAATACTAAAGAGTATAATATTTCCCTGCTTAAGGGGCCTAGATAGGCCGTGTTGTCTGTGTGAGACAGGAGCAGTAAGGTTGCCGCTGACCGACGTATGTAATGCGTTATCGCCTTTCCTATTATCCTTTTTCTTATCCGACTTCAAGCGGTGAACTCATTATGTTATCTATGGACAGTGTAATTCAAAGTCTAACGCTTCTTTCTATAGTTGTGTTTTAGAATCCGCGTGTTATTTGTTCAGATACAACAGTCTGTAAAAGCTACTTTTGGACATTTTGAGGGGCCCGAAAATTATGTTTTTAATAAACGTTCCGAATTTCTGAAACTACAGCGACATAGTTTTAAGTGTGTGTTATTTTCTTAGATATAAAAATTTAATGCGCGTTAGACAGTTTCGTCAAAAACAGAATAGCCGTAACTCGCTGCAACACATTAGAATCACAGGTAGGGATGCCCCTTAATGTACTATAGTGGCGAATTGGGGTTTTAATTCTGTAGTTTACGGAACGCAAAACACCAAAATACGTCACAAATTTTGTAACCTTAATCTGACCACGTGACTATTTTGTTATCAAAAAGTGTTAGTTGGAACAGGGGCTAAGGCCAACTGCGATTGGAAAGGGGGGGGGGGGGTTTCAGAGCGGGGCGACGAGTGGCAGGATATTTTTACTGGTAGTTCACAGACATCTCATCCAAGAAGACACGCGCCTGGCTTATCGCGAACCCTAGCGACGTGGAGTCGAAGTTTTATTGACGCGACCGACCGACCGTGTGATTGCCTCGCTAGACGTGCGGGATTAATTTTCCGAGAATTCCAGACTTACTTCGAGTTCAGGTTAGACGATTTTATATCTTTGCCTTCTCCGTGGAAGTACTGTGAATCTCAACCATTTCACACAGATTATTTGGAAATAAATTTGTCTAAAAATGACAAGGTGTAATATATAACTTCTTTAGAGTCACAGAAGTTGCTCAAAATAGTTGTTTTGGAATTAACTCCACTCAGAATATAAAATATTTATTTAGTATTGTACTATGGAAAAGGTACACTCAAAGTTACATATAACAAAGGTTAACTCAAAAATGTCATCAAATAAAATTACACTGACTGGGCTACTTATATACCAAAGTTTAGGAGGTTACGAGTACTGCAAATCACTCAGCAGTAACAAAGCAAATGGTTTTTATGAAAGTATAATATGCAACGTAATTGACTACATTCACACATTTACTTTAGAACAAAGGGTGTTAAAATATTCTAGATTAATATTACTGGTAACATAGCTCTCCTGTTGAATGAAGCTATTAAATATTATGTGGACTGTTATGGTAATGTTAACCTTCCAACTAGAAAACATAAACTGGCCCACTTGTGCAAATCTGGTCGTGATAAGCAGTGCACAGGCAGTAAACATTCGGATTGCACCCGCGGCCACATGTGGCGTACATGATGCATAATGAAATCACCCACACATTAACCACACGTGTACCGCTAGTATTCCTCAGATGCTTGTGGGTTAGTTTGCTAAGTCTGCTTGTGGACCGTATACTGAAGTATGTCAGTCTTTTTAAACTAAGTTGCTCATATTAAAATTATTTCAGCATAATTACAAACATATTTACTGACATGACCTGATTAACAACCATTCCAGAACAAGTAGACGATCAATCTAGCGAACGTTGGCCACTTCTGCCAACAGTTGGCCAACTGAAAAATTATTGTATTTGCTACTACGGCTTACCCCTTGTGGGTTATCTTGATAGTTGGTGTGAATGATAATAAATTTACGATAATTGTTACGGCTGCGTTATTTTACGTACTACGATATTTGTGTTTTATTCGTGTGATTGGACATGGCTATTCGATTTGTCTGAGCTTAGTTTGATGGTATTATTTTTGATTTGCTAAGTTGGGAATAATCGCCGTTGATTGTAGGTGATGAGTGTAGGTCTACTTGACTTGTAATGGATTGTTAAATTATTAATTACTGATTTCTATGCTTAGTAAGATTGATGATGATTTGGGTTTTATGACAAGTATTACATTTTTTAATAGCGTTGGTGCATGTAAAACAGAAAATTCATAAAATTCACATGGTTACTTTGAGAGTGGGTACTTTGCCCACCTTCATTATGCTGCTTGTCTTGACAGCAAAATAGATGACTGCAACAACATATATGAGGTGTTTGTGAGGAATTAAGAAACTCACGCACACTTACAGAGATCCAGCACGTGATCATGTACTTTATGTGACATAATAAGTGAAAAATGTAATGAAAATAAAAGCTTCACTTTATGACTTTAAGTATACACGTAACTAATTTGACCAATCGGTAGTTGCTTGAGTGAAACGTTGTTTTTCTAAATTGAAAACCTCTCATGCAGTGACTTGTGAATGTTATTTTCAATTCAAAACGCGTGTAGCTTTGAAATTCGATGATATAGATTTCTGTATATTTTTAATTCGATAATTATAAAAGTAAAATTTACCATTTTAATAAATTTTGTGAATTTCAGTCATTATTTTTTCTAACAACAGTTTAAAACATCTTACTCGAAAACAAAGACTAAATAATGATGTGTAAACAAACGCCCACAAATAAATCATCTACTCCGCAAAAACGGTGCACTGAATTATAAATAGTAGTTAAAGTTTTATCGACGCTTAAGCATTCCGTCATTCGTACGACATCTTACCATTCTATACCTCTAATAGATGGCATTTCTTTGCCGTCCACTTTGAGTATTATTCCTGTAATCATGCGAGGAAAATATTTCATATTTCCTTCAGATAGTAACTAGTGAAAAATACACAAATGAAATGGAAACGTAATACTTCAATTACACCTAAGTAGGCGTTGATGTATACGTTGCATATCTTACCTCTTACGAAAAAGTTTGTTGAAATTTTTAAAATAAAACTCAATATGTTTACCTTTCATAAAAGAAGTGCCCAACAACTTTGTACATGTTTTGCTCTTCTTACAAATTAAAAATATTTGATTAAATACTGCACATGAAAATGTTAAATAAGGTTTTAACTAATTAATAAGCTATTAATTCACGCTACCTTCGCCTATGTATTAATTCTAAGTTAAGCACACACATACAACTACGAGTTACAACAGCCCGACACCAGTACTACCACGCTACACGTGACAGAAACTAGAATGTAGATGGTTGTCTATACTAGAATAAAACATCGCCCACCCTGGCAACTGACGACCGAAACAAGTGACTCACAAAACCATAAAGTTGGCGATCACAAATTATGAAAACAAAATGACAACTATGCCGAAGAGAGTATTAAGTTATGCAAGATGATCAACTAAAGTGGTTAACGATGTGTCAGGTAGAGCGTAAATGAGATAGTAAATTTTTAAAATCAAAATATTGATGTACACATAGGTTTCAATGTTGTAAATTTTAACAATATTAGACATTTTAATAAATACTTTCAAGTTTTCTGACTCATTTTACATTTTCTTTAAAGATCACGGCCAATTGTTAAGGTTATCTTATTTATGACTTCTGATGTACAACTGGAATGAAAGAGCTGTAAAGTTATAAAATAGAACGAAACAACAAAATATAAATTATGTCATTTATTTGTACATGACGGCACGAATCGTTTATTTTAATTACCAAACATTATATATATACACACATATATACTGTGTGTGTGTTTTATTGAGACGAAAAACATAACCATTGGGTAACCTATGATTTATACAATATCACACGAAAAATATTAAAATATTAAGGAAAAATCAATTAAATTTATCTCATAATATCTTAACAAGTAATAACTACATAATAATTTATAGACAACTATTATTACAGACACAATTTGAAGATAAAAAAAACCGGAAAAAATTCGATGCGTTAGAGTTTACAACTTGAATTTTCGAAAAAGAATCGGGCAAAACTTTTGTAAGCGAACATAGGACATAAAGACATAAATGTGAAGTTTACAAATTATCCTACGGAAGGAAAAAAATTTATCTCTGTCTTCGTTTTCCTTTCCGAAGTTTAGGCAATTCCCGGAAGTCTGTATAGTGCATAATTAACGTTTCATATGTAACCAGAAACTCTACGCTTGTAAAATTATTTTTATGGCTGTATGCTACTATTTTCGCCTTTAAAAAGTCAAGATAAAAAACGCAGAAAGTATGTTTTGTCGTTTTACAATTCGAGTTACAGTAAAACGAAAACAAAATTAGAATTAGGGTTAGTTTTTATTAATTCATTTGATGTTCTTGCAGTTCGTTGAGTAAGTAATGCATAATGAGCTTTTCCACTCAACTTGTTTTGGAATTGCGGTGGGAGTCAGTACGCAAATATTGTACTATAGATTATAGGTGGTCACTTCATAGTTACCACCGCCCCACACTTAAAATAATAAAAAAATTTATTTATTGATGCTATACATGAAACATTTTGAGATCTGTAAAATATTTACACTAGTTTTTAGTTTCACAGAAGTTCTCGTATTAAAAATATTAAAGATAGAGGCATAATAATGCAAGCAGTACTGAGTTTATTCTGCACAGCCTATAGCAAAGGTTGTTGAGGTTTAATGTAAGATATTTTGAAGGGTCTACAAGGTTTTATCTGTCAGTATTTTTACACATTTCATCTATATTACGAACGTGAACATTGTCCTGAAACTAATGTACAGTGCATAGCATGTATTTCGTTGCTCTTTTATGTCAACGTCTGATGCGACAATAAAATATTCAATAAGGTATTACAGCCTGCTTAAAGCGCCTTGGTAGCGTTTTATGTGCATTGCGAAATTGTTTTAGTTTTTTCTTCTTTCTACTCGTAAACTGAGGGAATACAGTAAATGTAGAACGGGAAAACTCATACGAATCAGTTGATCTCTTGATGTTACTGGAATGTTAAGGACGTATTATAAACACATATTACATAACTTATAGCTGGTCAACAGCAAAACGTAAAATAATTTGTATTGTTTTGAAAAATGTCATTTTTAGGGCTTGTTGCATTTTAGCTGTGAAATACTTGACTCATAGTCATGTTATTATCGAAATATTTGCTATATTTTTATTTTCGAGACATAATATTGCAAATGTGGACAATTTGTAAGTAAGAAATAGACGCGACCGAAAATTCTATGCCTATTTCAATGTGTAAGTGAAGAGATTGTGTCAGCGCTTAAGTTTCGTATCAAACTGCGCAGCAAGGTGCAACTGTTCGGTATTTTGAAGAAACATCTTAACGAGCATTACATTTGTACATCTACGAAAAGAACACACACATCAAACAATGTTTCCGTCATTTACAAATTAGGATCGCTTATCGGAAAAACTATTTTCTAGCCTCTCAAAATCTAGGAAAATTGAAACCGTTTCCGAAAAACATAATAATGTAAAGTGACGTTCTAATTTGAACCACAAGTTACATACATTAAATGATACGGTGATCACTTAGTGTCCCATAGGAACATAAAAAAACAATAACGCTTTGCGAGTCAATATCGTGGCTTTCGTGTTAAGGTGATATTGCATTACATAGACCTACGCTACCGGCGAAATCTTTAACGCTCCATATATTTCGTGCCTCACATACAAAAGCGCAGTCTATCTAGATAAGAACCTAAAGGTCATGTTTCCTTCAATATACTGTTCCTGCGATGGTTTCTATTTTAAACTTAAACGAGAACAGATATCAAAAATCTGTTTACAGGTCGTTCGGGTTAAAGTGAGCACTAAAATGTAACCTTTGAAAAATATCACTAGCCGTTACTGCATATACATCAATATTAACTGTAGCACCCTTACTGCTTGTATGGTTGGCAGTGAAATTACGCAATATAGTCCCGTGTGTTTTCTTGTTTACATACAACGATACTGGAACAAAATCAACCAAAATCGACATAATTGTATTTTACGTAATTAATAAACTTATTTTAACAAACTATATAGGTTCACTGTAAAAAACGTTAGCAATGTTACTCATCATACGTATGGTAATATTCCCCAAACTTAAGAGGGAAATCTGATTTCCGAATATGTGTGGAAATTTTTGCAAGGTAGTGTATTCGCCACACAAACCACTCGGAAGTTTCGCTCGCGCGTTATATCAAATTGTCCTTGAGGGCTTACGCCAATATGTTATGAAAAATTACATTACCAGCTGAGTAACTTTCCTTGACATGTTTAGAGTACTTTTCCCTCACTTGTAGAGGTAATTAGCTTCCATTACACGTAGAGTAAATTTACCTCAACTTGTTTTACAGTGTTCCTACCGACTGCACAATTTGTCTTACACTCGCAAACATCAAGTGACGAGTCCAGCCAGGTTAGACATTTCCCATCGTTAGCCGTTACGCGCGGAGAGATAGGAATCGACTGAAAATATAATTTTAGCAGGGCTTTTTTTAGTGCTCACTTTATTCCAAACCGCCTATAGCAGTTTTGCTTAAAATTGTTTCTGCAGTGACAGCTAATATCTGCAATGAAAGGAATTGTACGGTTTTAACTTAAATGTCAACTGACCAGAATTTCGTTAATTCCTCAATTGGCTAAAAACGCTGTATTCACTGCCTTAAAAAAATCAGCCCACAAAGGGGAAGACTATTTTCAAACAAAACTGGCTAACAGATGTTTGATATCTACTCTAGATTTGACGTAAACAATTAATATCTCGAAAATAGGATAAACAAGAGAGCATAGTTTCAACGGCGCTGGTGAGAATGATATGCCGTGAGTAAGAATGAAGCACCTCCAGAATGTAGGGATTGAAAAAAAATGGGAGACTCTCGAGAAAACACGCTGATCAAGTGCTTCGTCCTGCACGAATGAGTTCCACAGAGAGTACCACGTAAGTTCGCACAGTGTTTTCAGAATAAAAAATATGTTATAGTGATAAATTCATGCATTATATTGTAAATATTTTCTGTTTTGAACGTAAATTCAGTACTGTGCAGTAAACCATGTTATTTTATAGCAATTTAACTTAAAGCCATTAATTATGTCCGAAACTATTAGGAAAATATAAACAATTCCCTTACGGATTAGGCAACTCATTTTATTCTAATAACCGTTCTTAACTCTATTTACGTGCGCAGTGGTTGCATATGGACGTCGCCTTTGTGATGTGCATTACAAAAAATAAATCATTCGAAGCCACAGAGAAGATGAATGCAATTTAAATCTAGATTAAACGCCAATGCTCATGTGTTGGAGTTTAATCGCTGGCAAGTACACAACAGAATCGATGCTGACAAACTAAATTTCATATATTAAAGACTTCACGGTATTGTTTTGGGGTATTAATTTAAGGTTTTTCAGTAACGTTATGGATGTGGATGGTTTAGACGGAAAAAAATGTTATTTTTTTGTCGGGGTGGGGTACTTCGTGATGCACAAAATGTTACATGCCCGTAGTAATTAAACAGTAACAGTACAATTGCACCAGAGTTTCAGGATAGTAATTTTAATTACTCTAAACAAGAACACATGTTGACGTGAGGTTACGGCTTCGTCAGGAAATTTCACGATTAGTTAGTATAACATAATTATTTAGTAGGAATAGTATAAATTAATTGTGGTATTATTTTAACAAAAATAGTATATAGTTAAAATCTTTCTAGTAGGTATTAAATCAATTAACTATTTTTCCACTCAAAATATCACAAATGTTAATGTGAAATTTTACTCGATAATAATGACAATTGTACATGTAGGACGAACGGTGCAATAATTTGCATAAATCTTACATGAATATTTCTTGTAATGGAGATTCGTATGAACGCTCACTATCTTCAATTTTTTTTCTAATATCACATAATAATAAACTTGAGAAATATATTTTGGCACAAAATTCCTTAGCATACCATTACAGTATTCATATTTATACAACACAACAAAGTGAATGAGGGATGTTAAAAATTCACGAAATGTTAATAATACATTTTAACCAATAAAACTGAAGTGTTTCCAAAGTCCTCTGATACATATCTCATTGTGATGCCCCATGTAGTAATAAAGTTAAGTTATTAAAGTGCTTCGTAACGTCTGTGGTTGATTTTATTATACGTTCAAAATAAACTCTAACGTCATATTTCCAAACATAACCCAACCCATGTGAATTCTATTTCTCAAGGCTTCGCCTTGTTAATGATTTCAAGCCACACATTGTAGCAGTTTCATGCTGTAGATGTATGCAATTACTCAGTCATAGTTTCAGTCACAGTGAAGTGAGTTTAAACTAGTTGGGTTTTTCGGTTATATACGCCTTATATTGTTTTACGTTGACACTATGGTTAGAATTAGATTCTAACAATTCGTACGTAATTAAAGCTTCTCTCAGATACTACTAATCTGCGACTGATACACAGATATTTGCTACCGTTTTTCACAAGCAAAATACCATCTCGGACTATCAGGAAGACAAAACATGTTCGAAGATGTGAGAAATTTATTCTTTGCTAGTAATATAATATGGTGAACAGGAAACTTTTAATCACAGATAACAAAATGCTAGAGAGATTTTTGTGATGGTATATATGTATATATACATATATATGTACATAAATAAATAAAAAAATATTGAATAACAATCTTTGAAACATTTCAGGACACAGTACAGTCAGACGGAGCAAGAAAGAACGCGTTTTGTTCTTGTTGATTCGCTAAGTGAAGGTGCATACAACATTCATAGTTAATTGACTAGAAATAATAAATATACAGTGTCTGATGTATTTGTATAAGAATACTCTTAACCACTGCTACAAAAATAACCATTAGCACGGCGGAAATTTAGTCAGTACAAATTAATAATGTTAACTTACGAATTATGATACTTGATAGATAGGACGCTAAAATTGCACGTTTTTTTTACTCTTTCATGCTTATTGTATCAAGAGTTTGAAGTAATTTTGTATCGTCATCTGTAGATTCTAAGGACATTAATTTACATAAATTTACAGGACTTGCAAATACAGGCGACTATTTTTAACAACCCATACTGCCTTTTTGAACGCCATCACTGACTTCAAGTGGCCTACGATTATTCTCGATCTCGCAAAAAAAAATATTTCTAAGTCTCTCTAGAACCGAGATGGACAAACCTAATTCGAAGATGTTTGATGAAACAGAAATGCCAAAATCGCATTTGCGTACTAGAAACGGCTTTTAAAAATACTTAATTGTTTACCATTTTAGAGTCTGTAAAACATTTACAGAAAAATTCCCTGGGTTTATTACATTTACATTTGAAATATTATCCTTGTATGTTAACAATTCAGGGCGTTCAGAATTGTACCATTAAAATTTAACAATAAATTTTAAATACAAGAAAAAAGTCAAACATCTTGTCTGAACATTTCAAAGTTTTATAGAAGTATATATAAAATTCTTGTAACGGCATGTCTGTACACTTGCAAACTGTATAAAATGTAGGCGTTATTAATTTTGCCGTAGTACATATTTTAAGCAGAGCTTTTGCGGAAGTATGTTTCGTGCTTTGAGAACATAGTGCCATATTTTAGTGCTGAATATACACGGTTTAAATCAGCGTTAACAAGTTACTTTAGAAAACTGTTTCTCTGTGTTTAGTACGTGGGTTTGAACTTCCTGTACAAGCCAAACGCTTGACAGATCACGTCGATATCGATAGAGCCCCTGGAACATAGCCTACATCCATGCTACATAACGCAGTACTGTTTAGTGGATTGCCTATATGGAAAAATCTCGGGCGCTAAACAGAACAGAGAAATGAACGAAACCTGGTGTACTGCACTACTTGTAGGCGGATTATCAAACTCGTAATTTTTTTCGCAAATCCTACAACAGCAAGGGAAAATAAAGAACAATCGTGAAAAAATTACAAAAATTAATAATGCAGCACAATTAATTCTATTCCTGCAAAGCCTAATTTTGTAATTTTTTACTAACATTTCTGTCTGTGGTAAGAGTGGACGAAAGACACGCGAGTCTTTATAATATAACTGGAGAAGGCATACTCATTTATGGAGTATATCCTATTGGAAACTTATATTTGCTTTAGAAACTATACCTTCAAACTTAGGTAGTTACAAAATTCATAACTACAACATCAATGTTATTACTTAAATAAAATTTATGGTTCTTTTAAAATCGCTAGTAATCAAGGAAATATAGGTAATTAATTTTTAGAAAATGTAACGGGGCTAAAAAGAGAGAGAAGGTACACGATTAAAACGGAAATTCTGTGATGTGTGTTTCTCCGTGTCAATTATATATTACTTTTGTTCACACAATAATACATATTCAACCACGTGGGCTGGAGAAGTCAAATATTCAATTCGTGCAAGGCAACCTTATCTCAACTCAATAGCACTGGTATCACGAAAAAAAAGTAAACGCAAAATTACTTTCACTTGCATATAGCTCGTGATCAGTGTGAGAATATGCGTATGCAATAGGATCAACTTTTGTTCAGTCAGTAATATCCTCTTCGCCTTTACGTACATTGTCCTAATTTCGCGCAGTCAACCGTCGGCGACTGCCCTGAGCAATATTTTACACGACCGTCCAGTAATGTATGGAATGAAACAAAATAAATGTGCAATGCATGCTGAAAATAGGCGAAAATTCTTTACAGAAAACAAACGGAGTCTAAAACACCCATTATGCTGTTTAACATAAAATAGAAACACGAAAAATTATAATTTTACGTTATCTTTTTGCACGAAACGTGTTTAAATATATTTTTGACTAGACACAAATAAATATGTCCGTCCGTTTATTAACACTCTGCTACATCAAACTTATGCAACGAATCAAGTGCACCAGTCATGCGGAAGTAAAGAATAATATACCAGAATAACTAGTGAGTTTACTTTCCTAAACGTGGGTTCGAATTAAAATATGTAATTTAAAATCAGTTACATAGGTTCAATAATAATATCATATATTTCTTTTATACTCTCAATTCGCATGGTGGACATACACAGAAATAAATAATATTTTAGTTAAAACTTGCTCAATAAAGTTTCAACGCTTTAATTATGCTGAAAATTGGTAGCGTTTTATATAAAACAATATGTAAATTACTGTTTATTCATTCCATGAAAAATTCGAAATAGCAGTACGAACTTCGATAAACACAACATTACGAACATTTAAGTCGAATTACTTTACGTGGTTCTAAATGTGTACATATTTTGATAATTTTTCGGAAAATTTTTGCTAAGAATTTTTATGCGAGCAGAAAAGTTCAAAGAACCACCATTTTAAAGAAAATAATATGATCTGAACAAGTTACTTTAAACCAAAATTGTTGAACTCAGTATATATATATATATATATATATATATATATATATATATATATATATATATATATATATATATATATATATATATATATATCTGTGTGTGTGTGTGTGTCATCTTTAAAATATTTTCTTTTTGAAGTCTCATGTGATCAAGAAGAACATTTCTAATAGCCACAACGTAGACAATATGAACACGCCATAAACTAAATGCAATTAATTCAAACCTTACTAGGATCTATACATTTACCGAGATTGATGGAATAGTTTATAAATTATTTAGAATAAAGGCTTCCAAGATACCAACTGTTATAGGAAAGTTAAAATGGCGCGTGATTTTGAAAATATTAAAAAGCGTATAAGACACGTCAGAATTCTGAGTTCCATACGTGTACTAAGTTCGACGAAATTCTGTCCTCGTGGTCAAAATATTTTATGGGACACATACGCCCACAACATGATTGCATATACACACACATTCACACTGACATGATGGTTATTTCATAAGCATAACTCCTTTCTTCTGAAAACAGGCTAAATTTGTTTGTTACGAAGTCTTTCATGAAAATTGTACGTGTAGTTTTTCATAAACGACATGAGGTCGTTATTTTTATCTCTAAATGCTATCTCGTACAGGAGCAAAAAGAGAAAATAGGAAACCTGTATTTTTTTAGAGCACCGTTTTGTGTCACATCGATGTTGTAACAGTGCAAAATAAAGATATTAAAAACGAAATTTACTGATATAAAACGTATCCGCAGTTCGGCAAAACAATATGTGTTTGAAGATAGGTCATTTAATTGTCAAATACATAAATGTAAATTAAAATGGTTCTATCATCGCCCTTTACATGTACTCGCGTCACGATACCGGAGAGAAATATTTTTTACTAGAATGACTCTGAAATATTATTTATTGCTTCGAAAGTAATGGGAATCGAATGCTGGAAATTAAAGCATGTTCGGTTTTATAGTTTCCCATGACGTAACATATTTTCCGATGAACCACGTTATGTTAATGTTACATTCCACAAAAAGTCCAAACTAACCACTTATTAAATTAAATTAAGTCCACAATGAAACACATTTTTTTACATTTGATTGGTATAATTGCTTGGAAAAATTTTGTAATCATAATTTAATCTCAACCGTACATTATACAATCACCTTTAAATTAAACAATAAAAAATTATCTCTGTTTGAAGACCTACATACACATGTTTTAATTTAGCGTATGGAATATTAACTGCGCAATTTATCTTATCTCTGGCATTATAACAGATAAATAGTGTCTATAAAAACAAGTTTTCTGCCGTGATAGTAAATATACTAATGTTAAACAGCTAGTGAGATTCAAATACTTTTTAACAACTTGATCCAATTAGCATGGTACAAGGCATAGAAAAATGTTAAGTCAACCAAAATACATTCACATACAAGTTCATGAACATGAAACTATATTTTCCTATTATAAATGCACAAATATATTACTGGACTGAGATTTGTATTTCCGCAATTATAAGGAATATCAACAATTGCATAAAGGCGTAAATTTATAATAAGTTGCTTGCTTCTTTCGCTTGTCTTCCGTTAACATTTCTGAACCTAAAATAATTAATCGTGTTTTTCAGTTACTGTTAAATAACACATAACGAGCATTAATTATCGTTTGAATGTGTGTAAATTTTTTCTCTAAATGGGACATTTTAGACCGCCTGGTGATACGCACAGAAAATCTTAAGTTCCTGTGATGTCGGGTCAGTGCTGAATTCTGTTTGTGTTCAGCGCATTACGTCATGAATTTGTCTCCCGAAGGACTTTTTCTCAAAATCCTCACTTAAACGTGACTTAGTTAAACAAAATATTTTGACGGCTTATAGTATTCGCAATGGTTAAATATTTTTTGACGGTTGAAACAAAACATACTGTAAATTTCTGCCGACAAAATTATTATTATTATTATTATTATTATTATTATTTGGATTCGAAATAGTGGATTTAAAACGTGACAATGTTTTCACTAAATGCTAACATTCGAATAGCAATTCATTTATTGGTAAGGAAGTTGTTATTCGTTTTACATAATTCTCTGTCATACATATGAACTTAAAATTATTTTAGTACATGCCACTGAAAGCCTCCGTAGCTGCGACTAAAAAAAACCTACAAAACCAACATTGTGGGATTTATTTTATCTCTTATATTCAAACCATCCAACTTCAAAAATTCAGCGAGGTGTAACAGTCGTAAAACAATGGCTACTTTATCGGAAGTATCCGGGTTTGATTCCTACCTCTGACTCGGTTTGTCAGGGCTTCGCGATTGCTGGAATATTTCCCTAACATGAGCTTACTTAAATTTCCTTTACTTTCCATTATCGTAACACTGCTATAGTCACGAAACTGTCTGAATGCACTTAAAAGTTTAAATAATTAAAAGTAATAATTATGAATATTCTCAGATCGTTTTCAGTCATTTTTTAAATGCCACACTCGTGGTTTACTGCGATGTCAAAGTGCTACTGTTCCATATGTTCAATATATTTCACTTGGGGGCTGAGGTCATAGTTGGCCTCGGTAGCATAGTCGGTTAAGCGCAGGGCCACGGTAAGCGATGTCCTGGGTTCGAATCCTGGATCGGACAGGGCAGTTCTGTTGTCCCTATACCTTACTTCATGCTAATCAGCTCATAAGGTCGTGGGTATACGCTATCCTAGTAAGTTATATTTTCTAAATCTTGAAAGTGAGCAGATATTGCAAACCCGTTACATATAAATATTGGAAATTGTAATTATTAAGTAACAAATTAATTTCAGAACCTAAGTTCTTATAATTTGGGCTAATTTTCGACTTTAAGACTATAAATTAAGTCGATTATTAGCCACAACGGTAGAAACTTGTGTTTTTGAAAAAAAAAAGGCTGCCTAGAGCAAACAATTTCCAACATTTGTATATAATATACACATGTAAAGGACCTGAATGAGCAGGGACTGCGGTAGTTGAAGGATCAGACCTATCACCTCCCACCTAGGTGAATCCGGGTTCGATTCCCAGTGGCGTCGGTCCCCGGATTTTCACATGTGGGAATCGTGCCGGACGATGCCGCTGGTCGGCGGGGTTTCTCGGGATCTCTCGTTCCCACCGCCCATTCATTCCGGAGCTGCTTCATACTCACATCATATCACCCCTCACCAGCGCTGAAGACCTCGATGTTAAGCGTTGATCAAAGCCTCTTCACTTTTAAACTCGTGAAAGCAAGCAAAAAAATCGTTTCAGCTGTTGTCGACGAAGGAAGTCTACTGACCAGACTTACTTCACTGAGATAGGTACATACGTGTAACTTTCTCTGAATGTTATTCCTGAGCAGGTACAACTTAGACACGCTCAGCGTGTATGGAATAATATTGTAACTGTGGAAGCTCTGCTCAACGCTCGGCGGCATGGGCAGGAACCTCCTGGAGATTCGATCCTCACTCGCCGGAGAAAGAGTTGTCTATGTCGTGGGTGGGTAGGTGCAGGTCACGCGATATCCTCATAGCGATGAAAGTTCACGGCGGAGTGCAGCTCAAGGACTGACGAAGAAACCTGAGAAGACTGAGAGGGTGATGAGCTGCACTTGAAGCACGGGCTGCCAATCAGGATCTCTTTCATTGGTGCGAGGCACTCATGAGAGCAAGAACGGGTCAAGTCACCCGGAAAACTTGGCCGTAGTGTGTACCGCACACTCAATGATTTATGCAATGGAGACGAATGATTAACTAAAATTTCTTTTTAAAAATTCCATCGTCAGCTAATATTGCAAAGTCGCCGACAAACCACATTTACATACAAATGTCTAAACACGTGAAAAGGGGCCGCTGTCGCTTCGCCTCCCGGCAGGGTAATACGGGTTCGATTCCCGCCGGGATCGGTCCAGGATTTTGTCATGCGGGAATCGTGCCGGACGATGCCGCTGGTTGGCGGGTATTCTCGGGGATCTCCCGTTTCCCATTCATTCCGGTGCTTCTCCATATTCATATAATATCACCCCTCACCTGCGCTAAAGACCTCGATGTTAAGAGCTGATTCAAACCTCTTCACTTCACTTCCAAACGCGTGAAAACAGCAAAAAAAAAAAAAAAAAAAAAAAAAAATTGATGTCAGCGGTTGTCGCCGAAGTAAGCCTACTTTTATCGTCTGTGTTAGATTCGTTGTGTTGTCTTGTCTACAACTATTTCCGTCGCTGTGTTCACTTGTGGCGTCCTCTGGCCCCGGGTTTAGGCGACTGGCATTCTGGACAAGTTTAACTCAACCGCTTCCCCCTCTCCTCTCACCAAATATAGTTTCATGTGTGCGTGTTCAGATGGACGAGAAAACTTCTCTCTCGTTCCTTTAATGTACTTGTATTTGTAATGAACAGAGAGAGAGAGTATGAGAAAAATGTGCGTGCATGTAATAAAATTACGAAGTTTGTAACTTTGTATTTACTTGATGTTTTTATTTAAAAAAATGGGGGGAAACAATGTTTCGTTCCAAGCAATGCATCACGCCCGCCCCTTCCTAGCTGCCGCCCTGGGCAGTTGCCGAGTCAGCCCAGTTATTAAATGGGGCCCGGTTGTCCTCATTGCCTTAGTTCTTCACTTACGACATTCTCGTGCTCTATGTTAGGTCCTTGCCTGTTTGACTTATTTTTTCTTCCATTATTTACTGACTATATTCCTGTTTCGGAATAAGTTGTATGATTGTTGACTTTAAATAATTCTGGCTTCCTTCGTTGCTAATTTTTTCGATGTTAGACCATTCTATGTAAGTGAGGGTTGTTTGCGACAAAACAAAATTCGCAAATTATGACGTAAACACAAACAAATCACTTCAGCTTGTCATATTTGGTTTAATTGTTCATTTTTACTAATTCCGTCGACGTGCATACAACTAAATACCGCGTGACTCGTATGATCTACTAATTGAATTATAACATAATCCCAAGGAAATAGATACACCTTTTATTTCATTAGTATTGGGCATGAACTGGTAACATTTTATGCTGTGATAATTATTACTGACGGATAGAAATTTATACAGTACATATTATGTAGAAATTAAATTCATTGAGCACGTACCGGATTTGAATATTACAGAAATCAATTAAATGCATATTATTTTATAGGAAGAACAACTGATAAAGATAGAATGACCGAATGAGATCGTAGTGAGGAAGAGGAAGATAGTTCGATTCCACGTCAGGTCATTATATTTCGGTTTTTCAGGTTTTTTCGGAAGTACTCAAGGCGAATGATGGAATGTATACGTAATAATGGTCATGGGTTATTCCTTTCTTAATTCCTTCCCTGATGATGTTCGGTGATACTTCGAATATAAAATCCACTTGTTCCTGCCTTCGGGCAGGGCCACAGTGTGTTTGAGGAAGGCCCGGATGAAGGTTCGACCGGCTGCTCGAATAGCGAGACATGCCTGTCGTCCGTCCGATCCGAAGAATGGATGAGGTAAGGTGAGATGAGTGTGGAGCAGCGACAGAATGATAGATGAGGAGGAAACGACAGTTCCCCAAGGAAAGCCGCCACTTTTCCCACATGCGAGAAACCTGAGACCGAACCCGCCGGGATCGAACCTGATCACCTAGGTTGGAGGAAAAAAGTCTGACCTCTCGACCCCCGCGGCTGACTGATACTTAAAACATCCTGCATTAGAAAATTTCGTCATAGTATAATACCGTTAAGTGTGGGACAGTTTTTAAGTAATAAACGTCTGATACACGCCAAAAGACGAAAACTAATATTAGGAAATAAGATTTTTATTTATTATCAGTACACAGAAACATTTCAAAATGCCGAATATCTGTAAAGTAAAAGTTATGTGATTGAAGCTCAGCAGGGGATTTAAAACGTATCTAATATATTTTCACCGGAATATGCTGTTGTTTGCTAGAGTCATGAAATTTGAAACAGACTGAAGTCTGTTTTGTATCAGCGATCACCACTAGACGCTTAGCTGTCAGACATGATAGAGTAGCCAGATGACCGACTGACAAATGACGGAACGCCACATTAATGGCCAATGATTTAACACGGACGAAACAGTGTAAAGGCAATGAGGACATCATGAATGTGCCCATTCGCCCGCGTGCAACATTCAAACGAGCTCGTGACAGATTATCCTCGTCATCCCCGGGTGTCATGTTACTACAATATGCCACTTTATCGAAAGTCGTTCAAAAGCGATTTATCATGAAGAAGTAAGTCCGGCGCTGATTCTAACTCTGTATAGGGCAAAAATCTTCGTGGTCTAGTGATAGCAACTCTCGCGTCAAACTGTTGCTGTAAGGGTGTAATAAGTCGTGAGAAATGTGGAGGAAGCGGCCTTAACCCACGAGTTTCCTCATGATTCTTCTGTTGCCCTCACCCACGGCCGTAGAAGAACAGGTCTGGACACTCGCCTGGATATTTGACCCCCTTGTTGTTTGGCTGTAGTTCACCAAGTTACCGAGAATATTGTGTTTTATTGGCGCTGATGTTACGGCGGTCGGACTAAACTCCGCCCACTTCCTTTCCGCTAAGATAAAATATTTATCAAAACGTATTTTTTATCAATTTAGGAAATACTTTCTTCGCTCACAAATTTAAGAAAAGGTTCCAGCAATCTTTATTTACTTTATAAATTTAACAATGGAAAAAAGTGGACGGAGTTTGAGTCCGACCGCCCGGAAAACAGCGCCAAAAAGTACGACATTCTCGGTAACTTGACGAACTACAGCCAAACAACAAGGGGGTCAAGCAAAATACATTGTTAGATAGGCGAGTGTCCAGACCTGTTCTTTTACGACCGTGCCCTCACCCATGAATTCTGTTGTTGCTCTCCCCATATTTCATAATACTTTATCCATTCATCGAAACTATCAACGGGTGAAGATGATATTGTCAGCTCTAAGCAGCGAGGTTTTCAACCCTGGTGATGGGAAATATGACGTGAGAATGGAACAGCGCAGGACTGAGTGAGCAGGAAACGTGTCGATCCCCAAGTGTGCACGTAGGCCAACGGCATTATATAGGACGTTCACAACATGCGTTAATTTGTCTCGACGTCGTCGGCAGTCGAACATGCACCTCCTGTAGACAAGGTGAGCATCGCAGCTGCTCAACCAAGAGCGACATCTTCAAAGTTGTAACGGAATGGACATATCTCGAATAGAGTAGTTGTTCTTCGTTTGGTCACGGGTTTATTCATTCAAACTTGTCCTAAGGCAGGAACCACGGTTTGGATTTAAATCTCAGCGTCAAACCTACTAGTCCTTTACATTTTCAAAATTGGGCAAAGACTATCTACTACACAGGATGTCAGGTAATTCGTAGATATGGACTGCACTTGAATAAGTGACAAAACTAAGAACAATATACACTTTAGCTTAGAGTTTCCAGGCTTTTTATTTAAGAGATGGATTCCAAAATACCCGTGCAGAAATGTACACTGTAAAAACACTTTCTGAAATATTTAGGAAGTAGTTCACCTAAACGTATTATGGGACAATTACCACACTTCGGACTTATAAATGTGCAAATTTTTAAAACTGTTAGAATACAAGTGTGGTAACTTTAGTAAACATTTGACTGTTTTATAAACAAGTTTAGAACTGCTACTATGAATGTCTGGGAAATAAATTTCTACCATATCCACTTTCTTAGCGCTCCTATACGCACATGTGGTAAATTTACAAACTATTTTGTGTAGTGTAGGTTGTTCGTACTACCGTGTCATTTCCCTATTAAACAAAGTGCCTGCATCAAGCAAACCAGTACTATCCTCTTAGTTTTGGTCACACATTCACATGATGCAGGCTTTATCCACGAATTACTTTGCCCTTTTCTTCTACTTCTCTGTATTTATTTCCAGTTTTAAAGAAACTTTTCTCGTAAACTAAGGTCTTAATGACTTTTTATCGAAAAGTATTTATTCTAATTACATTTTATGTCAGCTTTGCTTGACCTTGTTTCTATTCGCAAATTACCTGACATCCTGAATATTTATAGTGGGAGCAGTTACTCTAGTGTAGAACGTGGAAATATTTTACGAAAAGCAAATCATCATTTTTTGTCACTGAACAACTGCCACTTACCCTTACATATTGTTTGAAAATATTCCTTCATACGATTCAGCTGTCTAATCAGACACGTGTTTGGTCATTTTTAAAAATATGTCAGACTGAATTTAGTGCGTCACGCAGGGTATATATTTTTTATTTGTGAAGCTGTCGCAGAATTCGTTAAAGTTAGGATACTTGTTATGAACACATATGAGCAGAATATGCAAAACATGTGAACATCATTTTTTTAGAACTATATATATCGCAAATGTGTAAATATCACGTTTCTTACATCATCACCACTACAAACTGCGTATGTGTGATGCTGTAAATATTGTACCACAGCAATCAGCAAAATGAAGAATGTACTTTTGAAAGCAGAAATCATGGAGATGTTCTAGTGAAATTTTTGAAATCTGCTGTGTCTTAAATTATATATTGTCCATGGAAATGTATATTCGTTTTGATAATGTTTTAATTTATATGTAACAACGAAACCAATAAAACATTAGAAATTTATTTGAACTTTTACATGTTTAATTGTAAATTATCTTTTTTTATTGGAGTGAGATGACTCTAATAACGTTATTATACACTCCTTGGTGTAAGCACATAATTTTTAAAAAATAGTTTTAATGTATCTTAAATGCAATGTCTTATTTTATGTATCGTACACAATAGATAAAATGCCCAACATTTAAAATTATTATAATTGTAACCTAATGTAATTACGTTGCTTTAACCTAATAATAACTACAAGAGAATAATACAGTTCAAGCAGTAGTTACTTTTTAATTCCGCCCATATGTATTATTCCATCATTTCTTTATCCTAACACAGGAGTGAAAGTAACGTAAACAGCGTCCGTTTATGGAGTCCATAGTTCGCAAAGTGTGTGTACTGTACCGGTTGACTCTAGAGCGATGTTTATTTTTCGTTTTTTTTTTGTCAAGGCGGTCTTTTAAAGTGATCTCCTTGCAGTAAACGTTCTAAACATTTAAAACTATTACTTTCTCTTTAAATTGAAATTAAAATAATTAAATTTTATTTATAGTTATTTAATATGTATTATAACGTGTTTTCAAACAAGGGTCGCTTAGTTACAATGTGTGTAAACGTTGGTCAACGGGTTTATTTTTTTAAAATTTATCAGTTATTTTACTCTGGAATGTTTTAAAACCACAAAAATATTCAAAACTAAGCAATTTCACAATACGAATCACAGAATAGTATATATGAGATTGCACAGTAAAATTATTTTTTACAGCAAAGACAGATAATTATTTAAGTAGGTTTACATTGCCTTTACAAATCTTGGTTTGTAGGAAAGAACATCTTAAAAATATCACATTTTTAACGTTACTAAAACAATTTCATTAAAGAGGGTTTCGGAGAACAGTTTTATTTTATTCACAGCAATAATTATAATTTTTCAACAAAACCTTGTCTTAAAAACTTTAGCCATATTCATCATTCAGATTACTACATGACGATATTAATATAAACAAACAATTTTGTTACCGTGACTGTATACTTTAAATAAAATAGTTTCTTTACTTCAAACCTCTTCGCAGCGGTTTTATTAAGGGGCCCGCCTACCTGCCATGAAAGTTGTGATGTAGATGTACAGGAGAATTGTTTTTTCACAGAAATTATTAGTCGTGAGATTGTGTGTTTGACATATAAAATATATTAATGTACGTCACACTAAGGGTAAATTGTTTCAGTTCTATCAGTTTCTTAAATAATTAGAAAATAGGGCCTTAACCTTCAAAATTAGTGCCTTTTCCGGCTTGTGCAATGCCGTTATTTTTTGTTAATTTTACTTAAAACCATTTAACCTTAGTTACCTATCCTTTAGTTTTCGATCCCGTGACTGTTTGTACCTTGTAACAACTGAACATGTTGAGGAAATCTTGTTCTTGTAATATGCGTCCTGCTCAAATATGCAGCTAGTGTTGTGGGAAAGTGAAGGATTCGCGAGACCGAGCCGAGAGGACAACAGAGAGAGCGAGAGACAACCTCCTCCACAACAGGGGTTGACCCAATCCCACTTTTGTAGGGGAAAACTCCACGTCCATGAGGTCGAATGGCCGCTAAGGCGCTATGTAGGCAGGCCCCTTAATGTACATAGTATTTATTTTCCTTAGTGAACGTTCTGTGCCAATAGTAGACCATGTTTTGTATACTGGATCAAAAGCAAATTTTTATTTTTTCTTGCTGCAAGATTTAAAAACAAGCATGAAACAGACCGCTTAGTAAATAGCGAACTTAATATTTCTTACGGTACAGCCTACGATTGGTACATTTTTACCACATATAACACAGGTAATCAGCCCACTATGGAGCCCATCTATCACGCTGCATGATCGCAGTTAGTGTCAAACATAATATTTTATATAATATACGATATTATTAACAGTCAAAGTTTTTCATGTTTATGATTTCAAGTGACGATAAGACATACAAAAACATCTTTATTACTAAAGATAAAGTCTTCGTAGAATGTTCCCAAAGTTATGTTATTGTTAACCACGTAAGCTAACCAACTGACATTAAAATTGAAATTACTTTTAACATTAGTATAAAACTTGCACCGAATTAAATCTAAGAGATAGAATTTTTGAAAATTAAATAATGTGTCATTTTCGAATTTACAAACAGTGGACAACGGCTTATTTATGTAAAATATCAGGGATTAAGAAATCGTGTTATTATCCTAATGTTCCTCATAATTACTACTAATATTATAAAATATATTTTTGCTACTCTTTAAAGCCAATAAATGTGAAAAAAAAATGTGAAGTAGCGTATACTACTTGATGTGTGTTGCTGTCTAATGCTACCATAATAATAAATATAGTTTAAATGAAAAGTTAGATTCAGTTATTAAATTTTTATATATACACAATGACCACGGATAGGAACTGTAAGGTTTCGTGTGGATAAAAAAATCATAAGAATACGTTCCTGTCCAATAATTAGACATGCACAGATACCATTCGGCCCACGACTGACAAAATAATGCACTCACGTCAGTTTGTATAAAAACAAATTCAGTAATAAATATCACATAAATGAAGCAGAATGTTAAAAACCAATCGTGGTTTATTCCACCATAAGTACCGTGCAGTTTGTGGTTTAAGGTAATTAAAAAGCAAAATGCTGGTACACGAGGTCTTAATTTGCTACACAAATTAATATGCACGCACACCAGAACTCCACTACCACTGCTGAAAGATAAATTACCTTACCGAATTTTCGTCAAGTTTAATATTGGCGTTTGACACAGCGAACTAGACATTTACGAAACTGAAGATGGTTGGTTAGAAGCTATGAACTTCATTTCTCAGATCCAGAAAGTGAGACAAAACAGACTGACTTAACATTTATTAAAAAAGTTTCATATTTATGAACGAAGAAGGTTTTAAATTAATGCAGTTAATATACTACGCAGTAAATTCTATTCTAGCATATTTCCCCAGACAGAAATGGCTCTATAGCAAGAGAGAAAGAAGTAAGGAGAAAAGAGAGAGAAATGCGTACGCTTATATATGTATGTGTGTGTGTTAGCTAGTGTCATCAGATATTGTGCACTGGTAATAACTATATAAGTATTTAACAAGGGTGGGAGAAACGAAGTGCTCTCAGTAATCTCGCAGACCATGGGAAACGTCCGTCACATTTACCACTCGTGAAAAATGGAAGAAATAAAATCGAAACAGAACCATTTAAGCGTTAGGTTGGTAATATGGACACTTTACCTCTGCGAATTTTATAGGGAGGAGGCAGAAACTATGTCGAATAGTTTTAAATTAAGTATGGAATTTTTGAATTAATAAACAAACATAAATTTGTTATGTAGGATATCAGCTGTAAAGTGAAACATTTCGATCTTTTGCTGTTATTTTCTTTTCAGCGAAATCGTATATATCCACCAATCGATGTTAACATAACGGTTTGAGAAACAAATACGGTGTGTAGATATTACCTTAAAGATAATGTATCAGGCAATAATAAAACGGATTTATCTTGTTAAGTAACTTGGCAAGCTTGGCTTCAAAAGTTCGTTATTGACTGTGAACAACGTATGCAAAACTGACACAAAGAATTAGAAATAAAATTTGCATGAATCAACAAATGTGGGCTTACGAGGACATTTCGTAAAATATTGCTCTTGTCAAAAAGTAGAAAAAAAAGCGTGACCTACTTTATTAATTTATTATAACAAAGTAGTAATAACTACTAAATTTAAGGTATATTTTTAGTTAAGTCACATGTTTGGCCTTCCTCGTAACTGTTACTTAAGGTGACCGCCTGCCCGGGCCGCCGAGTGGTGGACAGATATTCATCCAGCAGAAGTGTATTCGTAAATACTTAACGTACGTGACTGATGCTTCTTTAGGAATTGTATTCTAAGAACGTTACAACTTTGTGAATCCCTTTCACGTCCTTCAGTTATTTTAAAGCTTATCTTCTCGAGGCTGATAACGGCGATAGTGGGTGTTTTTGCAGTCACTTTTAGGCGTTATAATTTTGTTCGGGAATAAAAAAGAGTATAGACGGTAACTAAAGGTCTTTCTATATAATATTTCTTCATTAATAGAAAGAGCTATATGCTACATTTTATTTACCGTTCTTCTGAAATTACTTCTATTTGAAATATTTTTGGCGCACGTGGCAATGTTGGGGCATAGAAGAAAGTTGTGATGAATTTAGGATAGCACTACTTGAATTTATAATCTCTCTTGGAAATTATCGTATTATTCCCTTGCGATGATTCTGCATGACAAACTAATAAAACATTCCATTATTATCTATGTCAGACAGTTTATCAATAATGAATCCTACTGTCAAAGATAAAAAATTTTATAATACAACTTGACTAAATGTTACGGCTCGAAAACTGAAAAATTCAAACATTAACTAGCACTCTTCCTTAAACGATAGGGTGGCCAGTGAATGTCTCATAGAGGTGACTTTTCAGCGAGAAGACAGCATTACAGTTCAGTGTCTTGCGCCTAGGAGTTATGTGACTGCTGTGTCGTCCTTAACTCTCCACATTTGATGGATTCTGTCGCGCACAACACGTCCACCCCAGGTGGCCACTTCACTATTCAAAATTAATTTTTATAACCATAGTTTATGTTTAATATTATCTTTCTCGCCTTCGCTTACAGCTCAAAATACTCTTAGCAATGGATTCCTACTCAAGACTGTTACGTCCAACACGTGACATGGAGAAAGAGGGGATGTAGAAAGCTTTTGGAAACAAAGCGGGATGAATAAAAAGAAAACGACACAGTTAGGAGCAGGAACTCATGCCGAAACACAAGGGTCCGCGCACTCTTCATCGGGCAGTTCGCAGCTTTGAAAACAATTGAGAGTAGCTGTTTGTCCCCTGAGAAGGGTCCCGTTCCCACACGCGATAGAGACAATCCTTTCTCCTTCCAACATCTTCTGTCGCGCTTCACTTCCTGTCTAACGACCCCTGGGGAACGCTTACAGCCGGAGGACGAGAAAGTGCAGGAGAAAGATATCAGAATCGCAGCACTGAAATGTTTGATGACAAACATCAAACTCCGATGCTTTCTTTGTGTTTTTGTCTCTGGCTAATCGAAACTAAACTGAAGCAGGTAAATAGAGGCGGTTTGCAATAAAGATAGCACTTTTAAAGACCACCTTGTCTGCAATAATGATTAGAAAAATTATTGTAAAGACGTTAACTTTAGTGTACGGTACAATCTATAAAACTCTGATCGTTACTTAGAGTGCTCCTTTTTTAAAAGTGAGAGCAAACTGTAAATAAACTGAAAAAAAAAAAAAAAAAAAAAAAACGTAACTTGGCTTGAAATGTGCTTACTTTATCATGAAGCATTTATAATACCACAAGAAGAGATGTTGCAGTAAAATTACTGGTGATTCTTATTGTATGTATTACGTGTGCGTTTAAGGCTTGTCAACAGTAGTCATATTGAATTATTTAAATTTTCTTTTTTTTTAATACCGAGAAGAAACACTTGAAATTTGCGATTATGGTGTGAATTCTATTTACCTAAGGCTACAATACAAGCATTGTATTTCAACATTATATGTATACACATATATGTGTACATATATATATGTACACATATATATTTATTTATGCATCACTCAGTCCAGCAAATCAAGAACATAAAAAATTGCTGGACTTACTGCGCCTTAAATATACTGAACGTTAAAAGTTCAACTGCGGTACTTACACTATAACACCATTATAATTCATGCTATAATCGCAAATTTCACATTTTCTAGATCAGAATTTAAAATAGAGCGAAAAAATAAAATAATTAAATTTTACGGCTGATGAACCGTAGTTGTAATTGACAGAATATTAAAGAAACGATGCCGAAAGTGTGGAGAGAAATATATTCTAGATTTTATTTATTGTCATGTTTAGATGAAAGATAATGGTGTTAAAATATTTGCTAGAACGCAGGTTCTGAATTTCTCGGGTGATTAAATCAGGAAAGTGGTACAAGCCATTTATAATTATCTGTTAACAAATAAGTATGTTCTACACGATACGTAGTTAACCAGCGTAAGTGGATTTCTGTAACAAGCCTGAAGTAAATTTAAAATCATGCAATGCCTCGAGTTAAACCGCTGAAACAGCAGCAGAGCGGTTAACATTGCTGCCTGAATTTTTGCGGTAATATGTAGATAATAATTTCATCTGAGTCCAGGAAACTAAACTTGGCAATGCTGGCAATGACAATAAAGTTACAATCTGAAATTTTTGCTTTGAATAGCTTTTCCAATATATAAAGACAACTTCCACAGTTTCTTTGGATTTACTTTCAGTCATTCAGACCCGCTAGAAATATTTATGGGTTCTTCGATAAACTCACATCTTATTGCCAATAATCATTTATGTATTTTTAGGTGTGCAGTAGTTTTTTATAATGCACATTTATTCTAGCGTCATACGAAAAATTTTGAATATGTTAATACTTATATAGAAACATTAGGAGTAGCTAACTAATAATGAATTACAATCACTTGGTTTGAAAAAGGGGAGAACATAATTTTAGCCCTGCTCCTGATGAAAATAGTAAGCAACTTGTTCAACCAAATAACGCACGCGTAAATATAGTTCGGAAAATTAACTGCTCAAACAGCAGACTGACTGTTACTAAGCCTAACTGTTATACACATGCAAAATACGCATGCAATCGGAAATTGGCGTAAAATTATATTGGTCCAAATGCAATAAGGATGCAGTTTGGATGTTTTGATTAAGATCTTATGAGTGCACATTTGCATGTACGTACTCGTGTATGCATGTAGGCTATATTGCAGGCAAACAAAATGATTCAGAAATATGTAAGAAAACTATATCAGGTAATTTTTGACGTGAAAGAATAAAAATTGAGGTACACTCTTGGTACATTTCAGTTACGAAGGGCATACAGGAGGAATACGATAAGTATATTACGTGAAGTATTATGAAATGTACTTGCGTATGAGAAACAAGTTGTGGTATAGGATCTCATCAAACAAATACCGTATATATAACGACGTTTTGATACGTCATACTTATCCCCAATAAGTAAAAATTAAACGTTTGCAACATGTTATTGTAAACAAATAGTTTCCTTCTACGATGATGTGAAAGTAATGCGTGATGCCACTGATGTAAACAGTGCGTTGTAAATAGCCAAAACCGCACTCGTTGCAACTACGCAGGACTGACAATTCTCGTGAGAAATGTACCGATGGCTTGAAACACCCGGAGATATAAACACACTTCTAGAATATTATGTTTGCGGACATCAACTGCCCTTGATATTTGAAATGGAAAATGAGTTTCATGCTGTACATCATCAAACGTCTCCTTTTAACGTCAGCAACACCCCTGGTATAGCTTGGACAAAAACGTTTCAGAAACAACGTCGTTATATTATGTCATTTAAAATTTTCTAGGATATAGTCATAAATCGATCATTGGCTCTCTGATCCCTTACTACAGACAAGGGGCAAGGGGGACGAATATTTACAGTAGCCATATCCAGGTAGCACATATAATCATAGACAATATAGGCGGTTCGGAATAAGTGAGCTCTCGATAAAGCCCTGCCAAAGTTATATTTTCAGTCGATTCCTATCTTTCCGCGCGTGACGGCTAACGACGGGCCATGTCTAACCTCTCTGGACATGTCACTTAATGTTTGTGCGTGTAAGATAAACTGAGCAGTCAGTTTGAATCGATACAGTAAATTTTTAAAACAGTTTATTAATTATATTAATTTCGGTTGAGTTTGTTTATGTATTGTTGTATTTAACTAGGAAAATGCACGGAAGTATATTGCGTAACTTCACTGCCAACCATACAAGCAATGAGGCAACTATAGTTAATGTTAAATTATATACAGTAACGGCTAGTCATATTTTTAAAACGTTAACATTTTAGTGCTTAATTTATTCCGAATGATCTATATCAGTGAGTACTATTATTTTGTTTTGCAATAAGCCTTCAAGGTTGGTGGATAATGAAACAGTTCCTGGGCAGCCCTCCCCCCCCCCCAATCAGCCAATTATGTCACGAGAAAATCCCCTCTTGCCTTACATAAAACCGATAAAAATGTGCCTGCCCAGCCAGTTTTGTACTAAGAATGTTGCTTTCACCTCCTGATTTTTCGCCCAAGAGGTTTAGACAACCACGTCTGAGGCCTAGTGTTGATGTACCTGAATTCTTATACTTAAAAATCTTCCGCGTGGGATTAATTAATAAGTAATACATATTATAAAATACAAGACTGCATAGCACTTAGGGTTGAAGAAATGTCTCTCGACAATACAAAGATAGTTTGACCAAAATCAGGTGCAGATAGTAATGGTTCGTTTTATACAAATGCGATAACCTTTTACTACGAGTATTATAGATGTATATCCTTTTCCCAAAATGTTTTTCCCACGATGAAAATAACACTTTTATACGAACGCTACGAATTTCACAAACATTGGAACATATCCTATGCTTCTTCTATGTGGTATCCAGGGACATCTGAATAAGTACCTTACTTAGATTCTACCAGTATATTGTTCTAATGAAACTGACTTACTTGCTATTTACAACTAGAATTTTTTTCCGCACCTCTTACACCACCTGGCCAAATGTGTGGCAAGAGGAGGGTAAATTTCCGGTATTCACCACAAAATTCTGGTCGAGTGGCAAAGTCGATAAATTTTGTAGTTGTAATAAGACTTGAAGGTAGGTCCTACGTTTGTAAACCACAACTTGATTTTAGTATACAATATCTAAGGGGTGGTTCAGCGAAAATTTTAATTGATTGAAAATTTTTTGTGTTTGTTCGAGATATGGTTCGATTCGTAGACAGATATTTTGACAATTTTTACTGCATAAATATTTCAGTAGCTTCCATTTTTTTTGTTCAGAGGCATATTAAAGTTCAAATTAGTATAAAACGGTTTTATACTTGAGCGGAAAATCAACTGATTTTCCAAAAAAAATTCACATTTAAGAACGGTATAGGTGATTCGGAATAAAGTGAACACTCAAAAAAGCCCTGATTAATTTCTATTTCCTGCCTGTTCATATCTTTCCGCCGATGTTAACACAAATAATGCCACGTGCTTTTATTTACATAGGGCCGTGCAATGTTTACT